>UESW01000045.1:0-147184 GCA_900491605.1 Calamus simplicifolius
GATTCATGTTTTAAGGATCTGACGAAGTTTTACGTTGGTTTGTCAGCTACTTAACGCAATCCTCCTTCTTTATTCAGGCTTAGAACCAGCTTGATAAAGTTATACTTCTATCATGTGCTTCACAAAATACTTAAATAAATGAACCAAATATATATATATATATATATAGATATATATAATGATATATATATATATATATATAATTTCTTCTCATTTTTCCTTAACGTTGCACCGAAATAAACCACAAAGACATCTACCTCTATTTTAAAGCTGAGTTTCTAATGCAATGTCATACTACTTTTATTAGCACTAGAAAAGTTCATCATCTCTCATAAAAATTCAATTATTCTATTCAAACTAACTCCTTCTTCACTCCTATCTAAATATATTTCTTATTTTTTTATCTCTTCTCCTGAATGCGTTCTCTTATACTTTTTTAGATACATTTGTTATCCAATACCCTCTTCCTATTTGATATTATAAAAAAGGTAAATAAAAATATGCATTATGTCTCACTTCACTCAACTTTTCAAAGAACCTCCTTATTTTTCTCTCCTACCGCAAATACTCTCACTTATGCTTACTCAAATTCACTCCACTTAATCTCCTAAATACCTTCTTTCTTATTCAAACTCATAAAGAAGTGAATCATAAAGAAGTGAATCACAAAAAGATATTATCTCTACTTAGAAGATAGGTTTGTAGTCCATCATGCAAGATAGAAAAGTACATTCTCTCTCATTATCAATTGACTGTTGACCGTGTCTATTACTACTGCTAGCATTTTGTATTCTACTATTAAAGAACAAGAAGCAACTACTTTGAAGTTGCAGGCAAGAGAAACGTTAGAGAAAAACTAAGCAGAAGGAGCCTCACAATTACCTTGCATAGAACACCAATAGTTTGCTTCTTTGTATAAAGGGCTATTGGCCATGTTGTGATCAGATCATCCTCCTCGAACATCCATGAGTGTCTGATCGTCTTTTCCAATGAACCCAGAATCTTTCGGTGAACTTCTTGAGGTCAAAAGCCTGCAAAAATCTCAGAAACCGAAGATTCCAATGAAAACCTCCGACGCTCAAGTCAGTGCTCTGGACAATAGTTGTGAGCTTGAGAAAGCTCAAAAAAGGGAGGTGCTTAGAAAAGAGCTCTCTCTGTCTCTCTGAAAGTTCATGAGTATGAGAGTTATTAGTTACCTGGTCAGAAATCCCTCTTACCTAATTTATTGATGCTTGGAGTCTATGAGACTTGCTTGGGAAACTTGAAGCCTTGTCGTGATCTAGTGATAAAATGAGTCACATGGAGCCTTATGATGAATGATGACTTTTATGGATGGAATGTTAGGGCTGATGTCTGTAAGACTTGAGGTGCTATGACTTGTCAGAGTATTTATGGTGTTGCTTATTTCTTAGTGGCATGTCAGAGCTGCAGGTCGTGTCTCCTCAAAGGTGGGTGGCTGCATAGTTGGTGGATCAAGTTCTATCAGAGTGGATGGCACTTGATTGTCCTGTACCCTTTCTCATGCATGTACGGAGAATGGTGGAGCCAGAATGTAGGTCCCATGTATGCAGATTCCTATGTACGTAAGCCTCCTTGCCTCCTATGCCTGCTTGCCACATTGCCATAAACGTCTCCATACATGCATGCGGGGGGCAGCGAGTGTCACGTGGCTGCCATAGAGGGCAGTTGAGACGGTTGGAACAGAGCCGAAAGCCGAGAGCCGAAGGTGTAGTGTTGGTTAGGACGAAGAGAGGTTAGATCAGATCCGTGGAGTCGATGCTGATGACCCAGGGCTGAGAATAGATGCTGATAGCCCGGGGCCGAGCTGATGGCTGTTCGGTCGCCTAGAGCTAGAGGCGGGATGGGACGGAGTTGTTCGTGGCCAAGCTGGGAGCTTCCGTATGGACCCAGGAGTAGCTGGAAGCGGGGACGAGGCCAGAAGTCGGGTCCAGCCCATGGTTGAGAGCTTTCGAAGGAGTCAGAGGTGGCTGGAAGTTGTTGGGACAGAGCTATGGTCAGAAGCATGGGAGCTGGAAGCCGCCATGGAATTAGGAATAGGAGACATGTCCGAATAGGGTCTGGGAGTTTGGTCTAGAACCGGGTTCATGAATGGAATTGGCTGAAGGCAGTGGGGACAAGCCTGGGTTATCGGGAGCTGGCTATCGCTGGGACTCCATGGACCTGGCAGGGACTGGCTATTGTCTATGGCTTCTCTGTCCCCTGAGGACAACAAGCTCGCCCTTCCTCTTGCCACCCCTTAGGGAGTATGCACCATGATGATGCTCAATCACCTCTCCTGGACGTTGGGAACGGAGGTGCTCCTCGAATCCTCGCTTCGTCGGATTGCCTGCAAAGAAGTTCCGGAACTGGAGGGGGTCTCCGGTGGGACCCTCCGACGACCAAGTTAGTGACTGAGGTCACAGCTGAAGAGGGGCTCGAGTGAGCCATTTTTAGTGTAGAAAGAGGGTCTCAGGGAGGAGGGATTCCTTCCTGGACGCTGAGATGGCGATTTTGGGGTTATCGCGCATACCTGTTTACTGGGTGGATTCACCTTTTTATAGGGGTTGACCCTGGCATGATCACGTGGGATTGTGTAAAGTCAGATTGTCTGTTGAGCCCTTGCGTGAATCTGGGCTGGTTGGTGGGTTACGTCCCATCAGTTGTTGGGTAAGTAGGTCCTGTCCCATCACCGTCGGGGCTGTTGAGTTGTCGGATCGGTGCTATCGGGCGGCACGCGTCAGGGAGGCGGTTTCTTGAACCGCTGGGGCTGCCAGGAAGGTGCCGGGCTGCCTAGGAAGTACCGGGGCTGGCGGGGAGGTGCCGGGGCCGCCGAGCTTGAAGACGTAGGGGGCCGGCCAGGAAGGTGTCGGGGCTGCCTAGCTTGGAGACGGAGTTGTCGGCCTTTGAGCCTTCGGTCATGGAGCCGTCGGCCTTTGGGGCTGTCGGTTTCGAGGTGTCAGCCTTTGGGGCCGTCGGTCTTGAAGGTGTCGGCCTTTGGGGCCGTCGGTCGTGGAGGTGTCGGCCTTTGGGGCCGTGGGTCTTGAAGGTGTCGGCCTTTGGGGCCGTCGGTCATGGAGCCGTCGGCCTTTGGGGCCGTCGGTCTTGAAGGTGTCGGCCTTTGGGGCCGTCGGTCTGGAGCCGTCGGTCATGGAGCCGTCGGCCTTTGAGGTATCGGCCTTTGGGGCCGTCGGTCTTGGAGCCATCGGTCATGGAGCCGTCGGCCATGGAGCCATCGGCCTTTGGGGCCATCGTTCTTCGAGGTGTCGGCCTTGGGGCCGTCGGTCTTGGAGGTGTCGGCCTTTGGGGCCGTCGATCTTGGAGCCGTCGGCCTTTGGGGCCGTCGGTCTTGAAGGTGTCGGCCTTTGGGGCTGTCGGTCTTGGAGCCATCGGTCATGAAGCCGTCGGCCTTTGAGGTGTCAGCCTTTGGGGCCGTCGGTCATGGAGGTGTCGGCCTTTGGGCCGTCGGTCTTGAAGCCGTCGGCCTTTGGGGCCGTCCAAAAAAAATTTTATTCACCATGGGGTCAACTAGCTCCATCAAATGCTCCCCACACTCCTTGAGCTTGCGTGCCCTGCATCAGCTAAGCGAAAGGAGTGTATGTCAGCTCCCCCTCCTCTCTGGGGCCACCGACAGCACACCTGCACACTTGTGGTAATCGGATAGAGTTTTACTAGTCTTTATGTAGCGCTCCATAAAGAGCTAGAGAACCCCAACTAATTATCATAAGTGGCAGACACACGAAAACACATCCTGTTAAAAACTTTCACTTTTATCTCAATTATATTCACAAATCACCCAATCAACATTAAGCATCAACCTGCTCAGATAATATTTTTCATGACATTCCTCAGGCAGTTTACAAGATCACATTCACATTCGACATTAAAAATCCTAAGTGCGCACATCATACTCATAATCTTCTCCAAAACATAAGTCTCGTATTCATATCCAAAAAGGTCTAAAACATCATTACATCCCACTGTACACATACACATATACAAAATACAATTATCAAACCACCCTCTCTCAATATACAAGGCTAGCATTTAAACACTCTTGCATCCAAGCAAGCTTCATCAGCTAAGGGTCCTGTCCTGCTTATCTTGTGATCCTGGCAGAAATACTCACTGATCTGAAAGAACATTTAAATCATAGAGGGATGAGACCTAAGTCCCAGTGACTGGATAACCATCTAACTATGGAGAAATAGAGAACCATTACCTCTTAATTTCAATCGTATGCTGAAACTATTTAACTTGTACAACTCAAAGTACATTTTTAACATGATATCAGATAAAATAAAATGTAGCTTATTCTTCAAATAACATATCAGTACTGGAATACTCTATAATAACTCTTCACTGAAAGATAACTCATTAAAATAAAACTTCATGCATTACAATATGAAGATATGCATTCTTTATCTACAACCCAGACTCCCATCAGGATCTGCTTGCCCACTGGCATCTCAAGTAAGATCTCCCTCTCGGGATAACTATTTGGCCCATTGGCCCTTTTTATATCACAACATATGCTTTTAGATCTCATGATGCTGGGCTGTGTGTGTAATGCCTCTGAGGTACCACCCTACAGTCGCCCTTCTGTAGGTGTACTCTCATCGGGTGCGTGACTAGCAACAGGATCCCCGCACAAATAGCACCCCTTACCCGTGCGGTTCACCTGGCAAAGTGCTTTGTTCCTTAACCCTGGAACCTCGGGTTTTCTCTCTGCCCCCACGGGCTATATATAGTAATCAGCTCCACTGAGCTATGATTCATGCCCCCACGGGCTGCTCACAACCAGCCCCACTGGCCTGGTTAGGCATGCACTCACCCCTGATTCTGGGGTTCATCGTACGATCTGTTCGCAAGGAGGTGCCGGCTCGATAGTAGTGTGCAATGCTCATGCTACAGTACAGTCTAAAGGGTGATCAGCCCCCTAGCTGCCTGATGCTCAGTATGACTCATACATCATTTGTAAAGCTTTATCATGCAAATATGCCATGTATACATTAAAAATTCCCTCATCGAAACTCATGCTTATGTGTTATGCTCAAAACTCATTTATCAGATTATCATATACTAGGTTCTCATTTCTCATATTTAAAACATACATAATACTCTGCTAAACATAACATACCATAACTAGGTATAAATCTCATTATACTAGCTCAAATTAACCTCTCATTGCTAGATGAGAAATCCACTCACCTTAGTAGGTTACTCCTCGACTGGTACAACTGGTACTCAACTCTGGTATTTCGGCTCCCTGGAATAACCCTCTTGACCTACGTCAACATACAGATACAATAGCTATTAGGATTACCTCCACACGAGGTTTTCCCACGAACCATGCATGCATACATGATCTATCCTCTAATATCTCATTATTTTCTTCCACCCAATCTCTACTCAAGATTACTTCTACTATTACCTCAAAATACACTAATCTAAGAAAATCTAAAGTCATACAAGACCTAGGGAAGCTATAGCTTACCTGGAGTCGAGCACAAACCCCAAGCTTCCCTTTCCTTTCTCTTTCTTCTCCTTTTTCTTCTTCTTCTTCTTCCTTTTCCTCTCTTTTCTCCTCTTCTTTCTTTCTTTCTTTTTTTCTCTGGCTGAACCCACGTTCCCCTTTTTCTCTAATGACTTGGGGACCAAGTCATAGGAAACTTAAGGGTTAAGGCATGCCAAATCTCCCTTTTACCCTCACACACTCTTAACACACACTTTTTGGAAAACACGTGGCTCACTTATAACCATGCTATTTTGCCCTTATATTTTCTTTCCTAAGTTGCCCTTAACACAATTTGCAATTGACATCGGAGCCTTTTCCCCTTTTGCCCCTGATATAGCATTTTTTTAATAGATTTATAGCCCAGATCATCCTTTTTCGCTTAAATCTATACTTTTATGTAACATTTCTAAGAAAAGACTTTACCATCTTGAAGAACTCGATTTTAGAAATCCAACGGTTCAAACGGCATCCAAATCGGACTTGAAACGGATTAAATATGAATTTCTCAAGATTTAACTCAGAAAAACCTGCCGTCGCGGAGTCGGCTCGAACAGATTGCGAGTCGGCTCGAGCAGAAGTAGGGGTCGACTCCAGAAAAGTAGGAGTCGACTCCAAGCGTGCCGAAAGTTTAAAACGTGCCGGAGTCGACTCCTATCAGAGTGGAGTCGACTCCAACCACTAAAAACGTCATTTTTAGGATAAAACTCAAACTAAACTTGATTTTTCTTGTGATTTAAACCCATTAAACTTAAGTCTCTCAATTTCTCAAATCAGACTCATTAACATTTAGAAATATACTTATTTACTCCAAAATTTCTTCTCTTTACATTTATCAAAAGGCCAACACACCCATATATCAAGAAAACTTTCTGACTTTCATTTTAACTGAAAATGCCATAGATTACAAGGTTTTCAGGATGTTACAATTCTCCCCCTCTTAAGAAATTTCGTCCTCGAAATTTAGCTAGATATATTTTCAAATAGATGGGGGTACTTAAATCTCATCTCATCCTCTCGCTCCCATGTAGCCTCCTCTTTTTGATGATTTAACCATTGCACCTTAACTAATGGAATTCTTTTACTGCGGAGCTGCTTAATCTCCCTACTCAAGATCTTCACTGGTTCTGTTGCAAATGATAAATCCCCCTGTAACTCTATAGTCTCAGACTGAATCACATGAGAGGAATCTGGCACATACCTCCTAAGCATTGATACATGAAATACATTATGAATCTGAGATAACTCTGGAGGTAAAGCCAATCTATAAGCTAGTGTCCCAACTCTTTCCAGAATTTCATAGGGTCCAATATACCTGGGACTCAACTTGCCTTTCTTTCCAAATCTCATAATACCTCGCCAAGGAGATACCTTCAGAAAGACTCTATCTCCAACCTCAAACTTTACCTCTCTATGCTTTTTATCTGCATAGCTCTTCTGTCTATCCTGGGCTGCCTTTAATTTAGCTCTTATAATTTTAACTTGATCTGCTGTAAGCTGCACTAACTCAGGGCCTAACAGCCTTCTCTCTCCCTCCTCATCCCAACACACTGGAGTTCTACATTTTCTCCCATACAAGGCCTCATATGGTGCCATATCAATGCTAGAATGGTAGCTGTTATTGTAAGCAAACTCTACTAAAGGTAGATGATCATCCCAGCTACCAGAAAATTCCATGACACAAGCTCTCAGCATATCCTCCAGTGTCTGGATGGTTCTTTCTGACTGACCATCGGTTTGGGGATGAAATGCTGTACTGAACCTCAATTTAGTCCCCAAAGCTTTCTGTAATTCTGCCCAAAATTGAGATGTGAACCTTGGATCTCTATCTGATACTATCGATACTGGCACACCATGCCTACTCACAATTTCATGCACATATAATTCTGCTAATCTATCCAAGGTAAAGACAATCTTAATCGGCAGAAAATGAGCAGACTTAGTCAATCTATCAACTATCACCCATATAGCATCATTGCCCCTTCTGGTCTTTGGGAGTCCTACAACGAAATCCATAGTTATATGCTCCCACTTCCACTCTGGCACAAACAGAGGCTGAAGCTTTCCAGCTGGACACTGATGTTCAGCCTTAATCTGCTGACACACCAAACACTTAGATACATACTCAGCTATCTCCTTTTTCATACCATTCCACCAGTAATTCTGTTTGATAGTTCTATACATCTTAGTACTACCTGGATGCATTGAATAAGCTGAGCTATGTGCTTCCCTTAAAATCTGATCTTTCACTGATTCCACAGCTGGCACACAACTCTGCCCTTGAATAATAACACTCCATCACCTCTAACAGAAAACTCTGACTGAGACCCACTCTGAATTAAATCTCTGGCTTTAAGCAAATGTAGATCTAGCAACTGAGCTTCTCTTATTTCTTCTAGCATTTGGGGTCTCACTCTGAAAGTAGCCAACAAGGCTCCTGACTCTTCTACAGCTAGCTCTGCATCTAACCTCCTTAACTCAATCATCAAGGGTAGCTGTACGGTTCTGATAGAAGCCAATGTGGCCATAGACTTTCGACTCAAGGCATCAGCCACAACATTAGCTTTCCCTGGGTGATACTCAATAGTGCAATCATAGTCTTTAATCAATTCAATCCATCTTCTCTGCCTTAAATTCAATTCCTTCTGGGTCAGAATATATTTCAAGCTCTTATGATCAGTAAATATCTGGCATCTTCTTCCATACAAGTAGTGCCTCCAAACCTTCAATGCAAATATAACAGCAGCTAACTCCAAATCATGGGTGGGGTAATTCTTTTCATGGGATCTCAACTGTCTAGATATATAAGCCACTACTTTCCCATTCTGCATTAAAACACACCCAAACCCTTCAATGAGGCATCACTATAGATCACATAATCACTGGCACTATCAGGTAGTATTAGGATTGGGGCTGAGGTTAATCTCCTTTTCAATTCATCCATACTCTTCTGGCATTCATTTGACCAATCAAACTTGATATTCTTTCTAAGCAGCTTAGTCATAGGAGAAGCCAAAATCGAGAAATTTTCTATAAATCTTCTATAATATCCTGCTAACCCCAAGAAACTCCTCACCTCAGTCTGATTGGTAGGTGATACCCAATTTACTATAGCTTCAATCTTTTGAGGATCTACCATAATACCTTTGGCTGAAACTACATGTCCCAAGAACTTTACCTCATCCAGCCAAAATTCACTTTTACTAAACTTTGCATATAATTGCTTTTCTCTTAATATCTGCAAAACTGTCCTCAGATGCTGTTCATGCTCTTCACTACTTCTAGAATAAATCAAGATGTCATCAATGAATACTATCACAAATTTATCTAGATACTCTTGAAATACTTGATTCATCAGGCCCATAAAAGCAGCTGGAGCATTTGTCAAGCCAAATGGCATTACCAAGAACTCATAATGACCATATCTGGTCCTGAAAGCAGTCTTAGATATATCCTCATTCTTTATTCTCAATTGATGATACCCAGATCTCAGTCAATCTTTGAAAACACTGCTGCCCCCTGCAGCTGATCAAACAAATCATCGATCCTTGGTAATGGATAATTGTTTCTAATGGTCACCTTGTTCAACTGTCTATAGTCTATACACAACCTCAAGGTACCATCCTTTTTCTTCACAAACAACACTGGTGCACCCCATGGTGATATACTGGGTCTAATAAACCCTTTATCCAATAATTCTTGTAACTGACTTTTCAATTCTTTCAATTCAACTGGAGCCATTCTATAAGGTGCCCTGGCTATTGGTCTGGTATCTGGGGCTAGATCTATACTGAAATCAAATCCTCTGTCAGGAGGTAACCCTGGCAACTCCTCAGGAAATACATCTGAAAAATCCCTTACCACAGGGATATTCGTCAGCTCTAAACCATTGCCCTCTAGGCTCACTGCACAAGCTAAATAGGCTTCACATCTCTTTGCTAGCATTCTATTGGCTGACAGAGCCGAAATCACTCCTGAGGGTAACCCCCTCCTATCACCAACAAAACAGACTTCTCTATCATCAGAAGTTTGCAACATCACCTCCTTCCTTAAGCAATCTACTCTGGCTCTATGCACAGATAGCCAATCCATCCCCAAAATGGCATCAAACTCTTTCAACCTCAAAGGAATCAAATCTGCTGCTAATTTCTGACTCCCCACAGAAATATCACAACCTCTATACACTTGGTCTGCTATAAAAGGCCTCCCTACGGGCATAGATACTACCAACTGACTACCCAACTGGCCCACATCTCTAACTAGATGCTTAGCAAACTCACATGAGATAAATGAATGCGTAGATCCAGAATCAATTAAAATATAAGCATCATGATTATCGATGGGTAGCATACCTGTCACCACATCAGGATCAATCTGAGCCTCCTGTCTGGTCATGGCAAACACTCTGGCCTCGGCTCTCGGAATACTGGATGACCCTCCTGGCTGATTAACATTAGGCCCCACCTGACTGGCTGAAGCCACTACACTACCATCACCTCTCCTACTAGGCTGTCCCCTTGGCATTACTGGCCCCTGAGGAAGCCCACCAGCCTGCTGCCCTCTCCTAGGGCAATCTCTCTTCAGGTGACCTAGATCACCACAAATATAACATCCCTTATTGCCCCTCCTACATTCTCCCAAATGAAGTTTTCCACATACATTACATGGGGGTATATTTCTCCCTCCACCAGAAGGACGACCCTGCTCCCCTACATCACCAGACACCCTGCTGGAGGCAACCTGAGGCACACCCACATAAGGCTTTCTTTGAACTGGGCTAGATGCTGACACAGATACGGATCCTCTGCCCACATCACCAGGGGCTCTAAACCCAGAATAAAACTGTCCAGTCCTCTGGGGTTTCTTGAATGGCTGAGGGAGCTGCCTTCTTTTCATTCTATCCTGCCTCCTGAGTGCTCCCTGCACCAACTCAGAGTAATTATTGTAGGTCTGCATACAGGTCTTGGCAATAGGGAGGTTCAACCCATCCTGGAATAGTCGACATCTATCAGCCACCAAGGCCCTAGCAAACTGAGTAACTCCACAAGGGCTTCATAATCTGGCATCCTCCCCTGAGTACAAAGGAAATCAGAATAATATTGCTGATGAAATTCTCTGTCAACTCCACTCCCTGGGGCTGCCTGCCCTGAATAGATC
Source organism: Calamus simplicifolius (assembly GCA_900491605.1). Lineage (NCBI taxonomy): Eukaryota > Viridiplantae > Streptophyta > Magnoliopsida > Arecales > Arecaceae > Calamus > Calamus simplicifolius. The sequence goes on from UESW01000045.1 coordinate 10,670, forward strand.
TCCACCAACTCTGGGCTCTACCCTCCAGTAAAAAGGTGGCAATACAGCCTCTGCTCCTCAGAGCATCCCATCTCTCTCGATCCTCTGCAGCCATGCCCCGGCCTGAATAGGATCAGTAGTTCCCTGGAACTCCAGAGCCCCTAACTTTCTGGCTCTTTCCACATTCCTCACAACCTCAGTATTTTTAGATGGAAGGCTAGAACTAGCACCCACAGCTGCTACCACAGCCTGAGTAATCATGCCTACCAACTCTGACATACTAGGCCCCTGAGTCTGTACTCGAGATGGGTCTACTGGCACAGGGGTAATAGACTGTGAAGAAGACTCTGGCATCTGCTCTGGAGATGCCCCCACTCTAGCCTCCTTAGATACTGGCTCGGTGGAATCACTAGAAGCCATTCTATCAATTTGACTTCTTCTAACTGACCTTCTGAATCTACTTTGACCTTTGCTTCTATCCCTGCCTGAAGATTGCTCTGTCTCTCTAGATGCCTTTGTAGTAATCGTCCTACAAGACATTATTCATTACATCAGTTTCATCATTCAATAGCTATAATCATAAAACATTCAATCATCCTAGACTCATACTCATACTTATTCCCCTAGGACCTAATAACCTAGGGCTCTGATACCAAAACTTGTCAGCTCCCCCTCCTCTCTGGGGCCACCGACAGCACACCTGCACACTTGTGGTAATCGGATAGAGTTTTACTAGTCTTTATGTAGCGCTCCATAAAGAGCTAGAGAACCCCAACTAATTATCATAAGTGGCAGACACACGAAAACACATCCTGTTAAAAACTTTTCACTTTCATCTCAATTATATTCACAAATCACCCAATCAACATTAAGCATCAACCTGCTCAGATAATATTTTTCATGACATTCCTCAGGCAGTTTACAAGATCACATTCACATTCGACATTAAAAATCCTAAGTGCACACATCATACTCATAATCTTCTCCAAAACATAAGTCTCGTATTCATATCCAAAAAGGTCTAAAACATCATTACATCCCACTGTACACATACACATATACAAAATACAATTATCAAACCACCCTCTCTCAATATACAAGGCTAGCATTTAAACACTCTTGCATCCAAGCAAGCTTCATCAGCTAAGGGTCCTGTCCTGCTTATCTTGTGATCCTGGCAGAAATACTCACTGATCTGAAAGAACATTTAAATCATAGAGGGATGAGACCTAAGTCCCAGTGACTGGATAACCATCTAACTATGGAGAAATAGAGAACCATTACCTCTTAATTTCAATCGTATGCTGAAACTATTTAACTTGTACAACTCAAAGTACATTTTTAACATGATATCAGATAAAATAAAATGTAGCTTATTCTTCAAATAACATATCAGTACTGGAATACTCTATAATAACTCTTCACTGAAAGATAACTCATTAAAATAAAACTTCATGCATTACAATATGAAGATATGCATTCTTTATCTACAACCCAGACTCCCATCAGGATCTGCTTGCCCACTGGCATCTCAAGTAAGATCTCCCTCTCGGGATAACTATTTGGCCCATTGGCCCTTTTTATATCACAACATATGCTTTTAGATCTCATGATGCTGGGCTGTGTGTGTAATGCCTCTGAGGTACCACCCTACAGTCGCCCTTCTGTAGGTGTACTCTCATCGGGTGCGTGACTAGCAACAGGATCCCCGCACAAATAGCACCCCTTACCCGTGCGGTTCACCTGGCAAAGTGCTTTGTTCCTTAACCCTGGAACCTCGGGTTTTCTCTCTGCCCCCACGGGCTATATATAGTAATCAGCTCCACTGAGCTATGATTCATGCCCCCACGGGCTGCTCACAACCAGCCCCACTGGCCTGGTTAGGCATGCACTCACCCCTGATTCTGGGGTTCATCGTACGATCTGTTCGCAAGGAGGTGCCGGCTCGATAGTAGTGTGCAATGCTCATGCTACAGTACAGTCTAAAGGGTGATCAGCCCCCTAGCTGCCTGATGCTCAGTATGACTCATACATCATTTGTAAAGCTTTATCATGCAAATATGCCATGTATACATTAAAAATTCCCTCATCGAAACTCATGCTTATGTGTTATGCTCAAAACTCATTTATCAGATTATCATATACTAGGTTCTCATTTCTCATATTTAAAACATACATAATACTGCCAACATAACATACCATAACTAGGTATAAATCTCATTATACTAGCTCAAATTAACCTCTCATTGCTAGATGAGAAATCCACTCACCTTAGTAGGTTACTCCTCGACTGGTACAACTGGTACTCAACTCTGGTATTTTGGCTCCCTGGAATAACCCTCTTGACCTACGTCAACATACAGATACAATAGCTATTAGGATTACCTCCACACGAGGTTTTCCCATGAACCGTGCATGCATACATGATCTATCCTCTAATATCTCATTATTTTCTTCCACCCAATCTCTACTCAAGATTACTTCTACTATTACCTCAAAATACACTAATCTAAGAAAATCTAAAGTCATACAAGACCTAGGGAAGCTATAGCTTACCTGGAGTCGAGCACAAACCCCAAGCTTCCCTTTCCCTTTCTCTTTCTTCCTCCTTTTTCTTCTTCTTCTTCTTCCTTTTCCTCTCTTTTCTCCTCTTCTTTCTTTCTTTCTTTCTTTCTTTTCTGGCTGAACCCACGTTCCCCTTTTTCTCTAATGACTTGGGGACCAAGTCATAGGAAACTTAAGGGTTAAGGCATGCCAAATCTCCCTTTTACCCTCACACACTCTTAACACACACTTTTTGGAAAACACGTGGCTCACTTATAACCATGCTATTTTGCCCTTATATTTTCTTTCCTAAGTTGCCCTTAACACAATTTGCAATTGACATCGGAGCCTTTTCCCCTTTTGCCCCTGATATAGCATTTTTTTAATAGATTTATAGCCCAGATCATCCTTTTTCGCTTAAATCTATACTTTTATATAACATTTCTAAGAAAAGACTTTACCATATTGAAGAACTCGATTTTAGAAATCCAACGGTTCAAACGGCATCCAAATCGGACTTGAAACGGATTAAATATGAATTTCTCATGATTTAACTCAAAAAACCTGCCGTCGCGGAGTCGGCTCGAACAGATGGCGAGTCGGCTCGAGCAGAAGTAGGGGTCGACTCCAGAAAAGTAGGAGTCGACTCCTAAGCGTGCCGAAAGTTTAAAAACGTGCCGGAGTCGACTCCTATCAGAGTGGAGTCGACTCCAACCACTAAAAACGTCATTTTTAGGATAAAACTCAAACTAAACTTGATTTTCTTGTGATTTAAACCCATTAAACTTAAGTCTCTCAATTTCTCAAATCCGACTCATTAACATTTAGAAATATACTTATTTACTCCAAAAATTTCTTCTCTTTACATTTATCAAAAGGCCAACACACCCATATATCAAGAAAACTTTCTGACTTTCATTTTAACTGAAAATGCCATAGATTACAAGGTTTTCAGGATGTTACAGTGTAGAACTTCAAGAAATTTTTGGAGGCAAACTGATTACCTCACGCCCGCCACTCAAAGTAGCGTACGCTAACTTTTTGGGGGATGCTCGTCAGTTAGCCGTTGAGGCTAAGTTGAAGCCGATGAGGCAAAGTTGAGGCCGTCGAGAACCTTTTGAACCCCGGAGGGTGACCAGAGGGCGCTTGGGCCAGGCTCAGGTGCCTTTTTCTTTAAAGAAATTGATCTCCTTCTGCAGGGTTGATCTGCCCCCCAGGAAACTCTGTTGATTGGAATCCGTAGGTCTTGAGCTTGAGGGTGCCGACACGGAGCCGGTCTTAGGTGCCGATGCGGAGGCCAGTCTTTGGTGCTGACGCGGAGTCGGTCTTTGTTGCCGACGCGGAGTCAGTCTTTGGTGGTTTTTCTGTAACGCATTCAGATACTAATGAAAAGAAACTTTTTTCTCAGTGTAGTATACTTAGCTTTTTTGCAGCTGTTTGCCTTCGCGGGTCTTTGGTGCCGACGCGGAGCCGGTCTTTGGTGCCGACGCATTGGTGCCGACGCAGAGCCGGTCTTTGGTACCGACGCGGAGCCGGTCTTTGTTGCCGACGCGGAGTCAGTCTTTGGTGCCGACGCGGAGTCGGTCTTTGTTGCCGACGCGAAGTCGGTCTTTGGTGCCGACGCGGAGCCGATCTCTGTCTAAGAAATATACTCATCCCAAGAGCATGATAAATAAGGATATTCTGAATAATACTTTATTAAAAGAATCAGCAAGCTACTGATAATACAGTCCGCATTCCGAATGCGGGGGAGAAGCTTCCCATTTTGATGCCAGCTTGCTTCCTTCCGTCGGCTCTTCGAGCTGCTGCTCGCCCCTCATGAGATCATGCTATTATTCCTTCCGTTGGGGCATTGTTGATGCAAATCTGAGGTGCTGGAGGTGTCGACGCACCCGGGGCCATGAGGTTTCCTCGAACGAACTTGCCCAAGTGGCCCTGCTGGATAAACTTTTCAATGGCCCTCTTCAAATGGCAGCAATCTTCGGTGTCATGTCTATAGTCTTGGTGATACCGGCAATAAAGCTCTTTGTTATGGGGGTTTACTGACTTTAGGGGACGTGGGCATTGAAAGTAAGGCTCCTCCTCAATCTCTAGCAGGATGTGGGAGATCGGAGCCATGAGAGGAGTAAACCGCCCCTTAGGAACCAGCGCTTGGGGCCGATTGTCAAAGCGACGGGGTGGTTCGGGCTGCCTGGATCATCCCTCAGCCGGTTCCATGGGTGTCGGCTTCTTATTGGAACTCCTGTCGGCTTCCCTTCTGGACGAGTCAGCCTTGTTGGCGCGGATGTACTTCTGTACCCGACTTAGCAACTCAGCGTAGGAGCCGGGAGGCTTTTTGTATAGAGAATATGCAAATCTGGAGGGGCGGAGTCCCCGCTTCAATGCTAGGGTAGCGACAGAGTCTTCCAAGTTATAGACTTCGAGCGCGGCCTCCTTAAATCGAGCTACAAAGTCCTTCAAGGTCTTGCCACTCCTTTGTTGAACAGCAAACAAGCTATCGACGACTCGAGGGATCTTCCGGCATGCATCAAAGTGAGCCAGGAAAGACCGCTCAAGTTGTCTAAATGAGTTGATACTGCAGGGCGGCAGGCGAGAATACCATGCACGCGCCGCTTTCCGTAGCGTGGCTAGAAAAGCAACACAGAAGAGAGTCCGTCGCCCCCTGGACCCGCATGAGGACCTTATAGCTCTCCAAGTGGTCCAGAGGGTCCGTTGTACCATCGTAGGGGTCCAGCTGGGAAGACGGAACCGGGGCGGAACCGGCTCCTCCGTGATGCGACGGAAAAGCGAAGGACGATGGTCGAATTCTTCCTCTGGCTGATGATTTATTTTCCTGGCGAGCTCATCTAGCCGTCGATTGTACTCCTCTAGGCGTTCCTCCGCCTGGCGGCTGGTTGTCGGGGCCCTCCGAGATGGCTCGGAGGAGGAAGAGGAAGAGGAGAAAGAAGAAGATGGAGACTGGAGTCTAGACCTCCGCCTGGGCTCCTCCTGATGACGAGGCTCGGGAGGGAACTTGCCGGGGCCGTGGTTGGGGGACCGCGGCTGCTTAAAGGGCTCGTGTCGAGGCTTCCTAGGGGAAACCTGACGTTGGCCGATCTCTCGCCGACCGGCCTCCCGCCAAGAAGAACCTCCCCTCACCGACTGCTGACTGGTGAGGGGAGCAGTCTGATGTTGGGTGGCCATGGACGGTTGTTGTTGGAGCCCGTGAATCATGGCGGTGAGATTTTGGACTTGCTGGGAAAGAGTCGCCAGCCGCTCCGCTGTTTGATCAATGGCCTCCGGCGGCGGGCAGGCAACTGGAGGGTTGGTAGCAGGGGGATTGGCCTCCTGCTGCCCAGTTAGCGGGGGGAGCCCCGCTGGACAGCTGACGGAGGCATCCTCAGCTTGCGTCACCACCATGGCTCCTTGAAGAGAAGAGGGGGAGAGAGATGTAGCTCAGGGAGAACGTTCGCTACTTTTTCTTATCCCCCCTTTCTGGCGTGCCAATCTGATGATGCTCAATCACCTCTCCTGGACGTCGGGAACGGAGGTGCTTCTCGAATCCTTGCTTCACCGGGTTGCCTGCAAAGAAGTCCTGGGACCGGAGGGGGTCTCCGGTGGGACCCTCCGACGGCCAAGTTAGTGACTGAGGTCACAGCTGAAGAGGGGCTCGAGTGAGCCCTTTTTAGTGTAGAAAGAGGGGTCTTAGGGAGTAGGGATTCCTTCCTGGACGCTGAGATGGCGATTTTGGGGGTTATTGCGCATACCTGTTTACTGGGTGGATTCACCTTTTTATAGGGGTTGACCCTAGCATGATCACGTGGGATTGTGTGAAGTCAGATTGTCTGCTGAGCCCTTGCGTGAATCTGGGCTGGTTGGTGGGTTACGTCTCATCAGTTGTTCGGTAGGTAGGTCCTGTCCCATCAGCCGTCGGGACTGTTGAATTGTCGGATCTGGCGCTGTCGGGCGGCGCGCGTCAGGAAGGCGGTTTCTTGAACCGCTGGGGCTGCCAGGAAGGTGCCGGGGCTGCCTAGGAAGTGCCGGGGCCGGCTGGGAGGTACCGGGGCCGCCGAGCTTGGAGACGTAGAGGGCCGGCCAGGAAGGTGCCGTGGCCGCCTAGCTTGGAGACGGAGTTGTCGGCCTTTGGGGCCGTCGGTCATGGAGCCATCGGCCTTTGGGGCCGTCGGTCTTGGAGGTGTCGGCCTTTGGGGCCGTCGGTCTTGGAGCCGTCAGCCTTTGGGGCCATCGGTCTTGAAGGTGTCGGCCTTTGGGGCCGTCGGTCATGGAGCCGTCGGCCTTTGGGGCCGTCGGTCTTGAAGCCGTCGGTCATGGAGCCGTCGGCCATGGAGCCGTCGGCCTTTGAGGCCGTCGATCTTCGAGGTGTCAGCCTTTGAGGCCGTCGGTCTTGGAGGTGTCAGCCTTTGGGGCCGTTGGTCTTGGAGCGGTCGGTCATGGAGCCGTCGGCCTTTGAGGTGTCGGCCTTTGGGGCCGTCGGTCATGGAGGTGTCGGCCTTTGGGGCCGTTGGTCTTGGAGCCGTCGGCCTTTGAGGTGTCGGCCTTTGGGACCGTCAGTTTGGAGCATCGGCCTTTGGGGTCGTCCAAAAAAATTTTTATTCTCTATGGGGTCAACTGACTCCATCACACCATACTTTGTCTAGCCTCATGGAAGGATGACAAGACAACTTTAATGAGGGGAGCATGCATGTTCCTTCCTTTTGATGAGTGGAGTAGACATGGCAGTGGGAAAGTGGTTGTCCTCCTCACCGCTTTTCTGAGTGAGGAATCCGAGAGTATCAGGAGGCCCACCATGAGTGCGAAAAAGGACATATAACTCAGTGAGATGGGCCTGGAAGGTCTTGTTGCTGACTGGAAATGACCAAGAACAAGAGCCGAGGCTGCAGAAGGGTCTGAGCCTTAGGCCGTCGAAGACGGGCCGTCAAGGATGGGCCCGTTTGAGGACGTCTTAGGCCGTCTAGCGAAGAGCTGGGGGTCCAGGGCTATGCCATTGGGAATGGATCCTGGAGCAAGCTAGAGCTGAAAGCCGAAGCTGGGACCATCCATGGAGTCAGCTGGGACAGGGGATGGATCTAGGATGAAGCCATAGGCCGAGTGTCGAGGCCATCCATCCCAGGAGCAAGGAGTTAGTGCTGGGATGCAGCCAGGACTATTGTCGGGAGGACCGAGATGCCTGGGAGCAGAGGGCGATGGCCGTGGTTGTGGCCAAGAGTTGGGAGCGGAGGCCGTTCGTGGCCAGGAGCAGAGTCGGAAGGAGGCCGAAGGCCGGAGCGAAGAATGGAGCCGGGAGTCCGAAATGGTGCTGGGAGAAAGGCAGGAGCTGGGAGATGGCCGTTTGTGGAAAGCTAGGACAAGGGACAAAATTAGAGAGCCAGAGCTGGGAGCTGAGTCGCGACTCTGTCTCTCGAAAGCGGAAAGCTCTACTTGGAGGGAGTGGATCCCAAAGTCTTCGAGTTGGAATCGGGGACGTGGAGTCGATCGGGACGATCGGGAATCTTGGTTGTGCCGTCGCATAACGAGAAGGAAGTCGGGTGCCTAGGAGGAGAGGCCGCTTAGAATAGGGGTGAGGGGAAGGGCTGCCTAGGATGGGGCCACCGACAAGGATAGGCCAACTTACCAAGGCCAAGCTCAGATGTGATCATTGTAGTTCATGGGGTCTATTAGCCATATTAGATTCCCCTCACATTTTTTTAGCTTATGCACCGCATACCTTGCACCTGCCAAGAGAAAGAAGTGTAGAGTTCATTATTTTTTTACTTGTCTTTGCATGCTAGCTTTGGCTGTGATTCCTTTTGAGTGGAAAGATCTTTTTTCTTTTTGTGCTGCTTTATGCGGACTTGTGACCATGTCTACATGCTCTCTTATATATTTGCCTGCTCAAAAAACTTTAAGGAATGTTGGAGGTAAGTTGATTACCTTTGACTGGCTAAGGATAGCCAAGAATCCCCTCCCGATGCAGAGTCTGGAAGTGGATGCCCATTAACTGTGAGTTGAGGAGTTAATCTGTCCAAGCTGTGAGTTGACTTGGGGCTTTTAATTGGCCAACTAAGAGTAGCTAGTACTGTCAACCTGTTGCAAGTGCATAATTTAAGTAAAGGCCTTCCCTAGTTGGTCGTTAGCCGCTAAGGTAGAGATAAAGACATTGAGGCAAAAATAAAGCCACTGAGGCCAAAATAGAGCCGCTGAGGCTACAATAATGCTGCTGAGGCAGAGATAATGCTGTTGAGGTAAAGATAAAGCCGTTGAGGCTGTAATAATGCTGCTGAGGCAAAGATGAATCCGCTGGGGCTGCAATAATGTTGCTAAGGTAGAGATAAAGCCACTAAGTCTGCAATGATGCCGCTGAGACAGTGATAAAACCGTTGAGGCTGCAATAATGCTGCTGAGGTAGAGATAAAGCTGTTGAGGCAAAAATAGAGCTGCTGAGGCTACAATAATGCCGCTGAGGCAAAGATAATGCTGTTGAGGCAAAGATAACGCTGCTGTGACTGCAATAATGCCGCTGAGGCAAAGATAAAGAGGCTAGGGTTACAATAATTCCGCTGAGGCAGAGATAAAGCAACTAAGGCTGCAATGATGTTGTTGAGGCAGAGATAAAGCCGCTGAGACTGCAATAATGCCGCTAAAGCAGAGATAAAGCCACTGAGGTTAAAATAAAGCCGTTGAGACTGAAATAATGCTACTGAGGCAAAGATAAAGCTACCGGGGTTGCAATAATACCATTAAGGCAAAGATAAAGCCGTTAGGGCTGCAATAATATCGCTAAGGCAGAGATAAAGCCACTGAGGCTGCAATGATGCCGCTGAGGCAGAGATAAAGTTGCTGAGGCTGCAATAATATTGCTAAGATAGAGATAAATCTACTAATGCTGCAATGATGCTGTTAAGGCAGAGATAAAGCCGTTGAGGCTGCAATAATGCCGTTGAGGCATAGATAAAGCCACTGAGGCTGAAATAAAGCCGCTGAGGCTGAAATGGAACCACCTCAAGGATTTCTTAGCCGGCTTGAGAGTTGACTCCGAGCCGTCGGAACCATAAGACTTGAACTGCCTCATGGGTTTCTCAATGTTGGCTCGAGACTGTCCTTATGATCGCGGGGCTACCGAGAGCCTTTTTAAACTACATTAAAAATTTCTTGGTGCTGATCTGGGAGTTAACTCGGGGCCATCGAAACCATAGGACTTGAACCACCTTGGGGGTTTCTTGGTGCTGGCCCGAGGGTGTCCTTATGATTGCGAAGCCACCGAGAGCCTTTTGAAACTACCTCGAAGGTTTTTTGGTAACGATCCGAGGGTATCCTTATGATTGTAGGACCCCGAGGTCCTTTTGAAAACTACCTCGGTGATTTCTTATTGCCGATCCAAAAGTTTAACTTGGGACCGTCAAGTTCATAGGACTTGAACCACCTTGAGGGTTTCTCGGTGCTAGTACGAGGGTGTCCTTATAATCTCAGGGCCACCGAGGTCCTTTTGAAACCCCGAAAGATGACTTGAGGGTATTGGGAATATGCTCGTGTTCCTTTTTCTTTTGATATGAGGTCTGAAAGTGGCTGCGTGAGAGTGTTCAACAACCTATTGCAGATGTATAATTTGAGTATAATTTGAGTTAAGGCCTTAATCGGTTGGCTATTGGCCGCCGAAGCAGAGTTGAGCCTTTGAGATAGAGATGAAGTACAACCTGGATGGCCGAATGGATCAGAGTCCTACCAGAAAAGCTAGTTGAACTTTCTTGGTTGGCTAGGAGCAATCAACTTTGTCAGCTGTGAGCGGGGAGTTGATCTCTCTCGCTATGAGCTGACTTAGGCTCTCTAATTAGCCAATTGGATGGCCTGGAGCTTCTTTGTGAAATACCTAGGGAGAATTTGCCTCCTCCTGCTAATTTGGATACTTCAGCATGTTAACGACATGCCTCCTAGGGAATTATATCGACTGAAGGTGGAAAAGTGCTAGTGCCTTTGTTTTGGGGGGGGGTTTCATGATTGTGGTATTTATTGGTAAGCTTGCTGCCGCTCTTACTAGTAAGCTTGATGATGCTCTGCTGGAGAGCTTGAGGATGCTCTTGCTTGTTGTTGTGTGGCTATGGAATATTATTCCTGGAGCTTTTGCACAACTGCCATTAATGCTTGGATTTGCAGGGTTAGGTTGGCATGCTGTCTTACTTGAATGGCTTGAGGTAGTGATGATGGTGAAGCAGAGAGCTGGCCTCCTATTGCTCAACTCGTTTAGGGTATCCTCCCAGCATAACTGGTGAAAGCCTCTTGGGTTCTTGTCATCACCATATTTTTATCCATTATTTTGACCTGAGGGAGACGAGGATCTGCAAGCTAGTATCGTTGACGATCTGTGCTCTGCCCCTTACCTGGTGCGCTAATTTGTTGTGGTTAGATCACCCTCCTCAAACATCCACGAGTGTCTGGTCATCTTTTCAGCGAGCTCGAGATCTTTTGGCGAGCTTCTTACGGTCGAAAATCTATAAAAAGTTTCGGAGACCGAAAATTCTGGCGGGGACCCTCTGATCTCAAGTCAGTGCTCTGGGCAATAGCGATGAGCTTGAGAAAGCTCGAAAGAGGGAGAGGCTTAGAGAAGAGCTCTCTCTGTGTCTCTGAGCATTAGAAGTGTTGTGAGTTATTAGTTACCTAATCGGGGGTTCCTCTTACCCAATTTATTGATGCTTGGAGTCTGTGAGAGTTGCTTGGAAAGCTTGGAGCCTTATCATCTAGTAACAGAATGAGTCACGTGGAGCCTCATGATGAATGATGACTTTGGTGGATAGAATATCAGGGCTAATGTCTGTAAGACTTGAGGTGCTGCCACTTATCAGAGCATTTATGGTGTTACTTGTTTCTTAGTGGCATGTCAGAGCTGTAGGCCATGTCTCTTCAAAGGTGGGTGGCTGCATAGTTGGTGGGTTAAGTTTCATCAGAGTAGATGATCACTTGATTATTCTGTATCATTTTCTATGCATGTACGAATAATAGTGAAGCAGGTATGGGGGCTCACGCATGCAGATTTCTATGGACGTAAGCCTCCGGACTTCATACGCCTGCTTGCCACGTTGCCATACCCAGGGCTGAGAGCGGATGCCGGGAGCCCAGGGCTGAGCTGACAGCTGTCCGATTGCCTAGACCTAGAGGCGGGACGGGACGAAGTCATCCATGGCCGAGCTAAGAGCTTCCGTATGGACCCGAGAGAAACTGGAAGCAGAGACAAGGCCAGAAGTCGGGTCCAGCCATGATTGAGAGATTCTGAAGGAGTCAGAGGTGGCTGGAAGCTGTCGGGACGGAGCTGTGGCCGGAGGCATGGGAGCTGGAAGCCGCCATGGAACTGGGAATAGGAGACAGGTCCGAAATAGGGTTTGGGAGCTTCGCCTGGAACTGGGTTCGTGAATGAAACTGGTCGGAGGTGGTGGGGATGAGCCTGGGTCGTCTGGAGCTGGCTATCGCCAAGACTCCACGGAGCTGACAAGGACTGGCTATGTCCATGGCTTCTCTATCCCCTGAGGACGACGAGCTCGTCCTTCCTCTTTCCACCCCTTAGAGAGTATGCACCACACTTTGTCTAGCAAGACAACTTTAATGAGGGGAGCAGGCATGTTCCTTCTCTTTGATGAGTGGAGTAGACATGGTAGTGGGAAAGTGGTTGTCCTCCTCACTGCTTTTCTGAGTGAGGAATCCAAGAGTATCAGGAGACCCGACATGAGTGCGGAAAAGGATGTATGACTCAGTGAGATTGGCCTCGCAGGTCCTGATACTGACGGGAAATGACCGAGAACAAAAGCCGAGGCTGTGGAAGGGCCTGAGCCTCAGGCCATCGAGGATGGAGCCGTCAAGGACGGGCCATTTGAGGACGTCTCAAGCCGTCGAGCGAAGAGCTAGGGGCCCAGGGCTATGCCGTCGGGAACGGATCCAAGAGCAAGCTGGAGTTGAAAGCTAGAGCTAGGACCATCCATGGAGTTGGCTGGGACAAGGGATGGATCCAAGACGAAGCCATAGGCTGAGTGTCAAGGCCATCTGTCCCGGGAGCAAGGAGTCAGTGCTGGGATGCAGCCAAGACTATTGTCAGGAGGACCGAGATGCCTGGAAGTAGAGGGCCGGTAGTCATGGTCGTGGCCAAGAGTTGGGAGCAGGGGCCGTTCGTGGCCGGGAGCGCAGTCGGAAGGAGGTCGGAGGCCGGAGCGAAGAATGGAGTCAGGAGTCTGGAATGGTGCTGGGAGAAAAGCAGGAGCCGAGAGATGATCGTTTGTGGAAAGCTAGGACAGGGGACAGAATCAGAGAGCCGGAGCTGGGAGCTGAGTCGCGACTCTATCTCTCGAAAGCGGGAAGCTCTGCTTGGAGGGAGGGGATCCCAAAGTCTTCGATTTGGAATCGGGGCCATGGAGTCGGCCGGGACGACCAAGAGCCGTGGTTGTGCCGTCGCAGAACCAGAAGGGAAGTTGGGTGTGCCTAGGAGGAGTGGCCGACTAGGATGGGGCGAGGAGAAGGGCCGCCTAGGATGGGGCTGCATGGGGCGAGAGGCCACCTAGGAGGAGAAGGGCCCTCTAGGATGGGGCCACCGATGAGGATGGGCCTAGGATGGGGCCATAGCCGACTTACCGAGATCAAGTCCATATGCGATCATTATAGCACATGGGATCAATTGGCCCCATCAGGCCAAGTTCTCTAGCTTTGTCTAATACCCCTCTTTGGGCAATTAGACCAGGAAATTGAACTAAACGCCTCTCTCCGGCATCCCATTCCCTCCCTTGCTCAGCATTTTGTCCTCCCGCTCCGACCGTCCGGCGTCGCCTCCCCGCAGGGCCAAAACGTGATGATGTAAGAACTACGATGCTCTTCTCTACGAAGTTCAGAACTTAATATCCCTATTTCCGTGAGTCAAACCACTCACAATCCGTTTAATTTGGTCCATGACTCAATGGTGAGGTGAATATAGGAGATGGACAGATGCTACGGCCAATTTGCAACGTCCTCACTGCAATCACCCACCGTTGATTAATAGGACCATCTCAACCGGAGAACTGGATGGAATTATATGGACCCGAAGTTACTCTGATTCTCTCTTTTTTTCTTGAGCTCTGGTGATGGTGGGGTGAAGCCGTGAGGGTAAAGGGGTTTGTTTGTGAGGCGGAAATCTCATAAACAAGAAGAAGAGCAAGAAGGAAATCACTCTTAACTTAAAACGTGAAAACAAGAATACGCACTGTGATTGACTGTAACATTATATCTTACAATCGGTACTGCAAGTCACAATGCATATCGATGAATATTTATGTAGAACTAGCAGGGATGCCTTTATTCAATGGTACAAAAGCATGGCAACCCATGAACAGCGTTACCATGGCTAAGCCCGGGAAAAGATAATCTGCTCAGCCTTAGTATCGAACTACATTTATGGGGCTATTCAGCGAGGTCTCCGCTATCAGGATATTTTTTTTAGCTTACTTATCTTTGCTGAGGAGACGATCCAGCCTCTGACTATTATTCACACTGCTGGTTCTCATGCTGTGGAGTTTCTTCGCTATGATTTTGGCTTTCACTCTGATAGACCCGGCCTCTGGGATTCCCCTACTGCTTTACCAGTGCACCATTCTACGGTTTTCATCTCTTGGGAGCCCCACCTCTGGGTTATGTCAAAGTGAATTTTGACGGTTCTGTTTCGGATCGCGTGGCCGGATCTGGGTTTATTATTAGAGGGCCGAATGGAGTGATGCTTGCGGCTGGTGGTCACGGCTCCATTGACATCTCGGTCCCTATGGCGAAGCTCCAAGCTGCATGGGCTGGAATTACTTATGCAGTTCGCAAGTTGGACTCTCCGCGTTTGGTTATTGAGGGAGACTCGCTTACGGTGATCCGTTGGATCCGTCGGGATGCTGACCTTGACTCCCCATCAACCCCCTTATACATGATATTTGGGCTTCTCTTCAAACCACCAGTGCGATATTGGTTCGTCATGTTTATAGGGAAGCCAATGCTGCTGCCGACTGGATCGCCTCTATTGTTACCTGCTATTCTAGTCAGTGGGATTGGCACTTTGGTGACCCCTGTTCCATTATCTTACGGTAAATTATGTATTCTGATATCTCGGGCTTGACTCGCGTCAGACAGGTATGATCACCCGCTTGTAACAAATAAAAAAAAAACTACATTTATGGGGCTCACCCGTACCCGAACCCGTACCCGGATCCATATCCTGACCCTCCTCCAGAGCCATATCTATAACCCGACCCGCCACCTCCTCCTCCTCCGCCATGTCCTCCACCCATGCTATCACCACTGCCATAGCCCGAGCCACCACCATATCCCTACCCATAACCGAAGCCATTCCTTCCACCGCTCCCATACCCGGAACCGCCTCCACCTCCACCGCCACCCCCTCCACCTCTGCCGCCCCCTCCATTTCCCCCTCCAGAGCCATACCCGGAACCATACCCCGAACCATAACCTGAGCCACTGCCACTACCACCATGCACCAGATTATGGCTAATCAATAGACAAGTTATGGCTAATCAACCATTGGTTCTCTTCCATCATTGAGTCATACTGCCAAGGCCTATCAAGATCAGGCTTTAGAAATATCAAGATCAACCCATATTACACCCCAAGCAACTAATTATGAAGCAATAACAATCAATATTTAGCATTGTCACTTGGGGGAGATCAAAGAAGCATCAAATGAGGTACCACTCAACTTTCTAAATCCTATATAATGAATTATTTAATTTGGAATTATAGGGGGGGCTGGCAAATCTTCCTTTTTATCAGATATTAGAAGAACATTTTTTACTTCATAAAGGAGAGATATTTGTGTAGTACTAGAAACCCATCTATCTAGTGAATTTATTAATAAATTATTTAGAAAATTGGGCCCGATGTGGCTATCAAAGTCTATTGAATCAAAATGTCTTTCTGGCAAAATATTGCTTTATAAAAAAAGAGCTGAAGGACATCGAATTTATCAATATTTCCAAACAATGCTTTTATGGAATCATTTCTAGGGGTGATCATCCACTAAGGATTTGGTTGCAGTCTATGCCAATACGAATGGTATAACTCAACAAATATTATGAATAGAGTTTGGGAATATTCTTTCTTAAAGCATCGCATAGTCATAGGAGGTGACTTCAACTATATTCTATCCCAAAATGAGAAATAGGATGGTCAACCTTTCACTGATAACTAGGAGAGTCGTGAGTTTCATGGCTTTTTATAAGAGGAAGGCCTAATTGATATGTGATGCTCAGGTACCCAGTTCACTTGATGTGTAATAACAAGGACGAAGGCATATGGATATAAGAAAGCTTAGACAAAGTAATAACAAATGACTATGGCTCCACAAATTTTTCAATGCTACAATCCAACGACTTCTCTAAGTGGCCTTTGATTATTGCCCATTTTGTTATCCTTGGAAGGATCAGGGACCGAGCCTATTCCTTTTAGATTTAAGAATGTATCATTTTGCTTTAAGGATGTCTTCAATGGTGATCCAGAGTGCATGGCAATCTATCACTAATGGTTCTCCTATAGATAATTTTGGAAATAAACTAGAAAGAACAAAATATACGTTACAAACATGGACAGGGTTTGTGTAGGAGACTTATTTAAAAAGTTGTCTAGGGTGAAGAAAGAGATTGAAGTACTCCAACTATAAAAGGATGTCGACAATGGTGGTCTTGGTCCTGATGATTTGAGGTAACTAAGGCAAAACATATATAAGTATCATAGATTGCTATCTCTATATGAACTCTTCTAGAAGCAAAAATTCTAGGTCCAATGGTTGTAGTCTAATGACCAAAACATATTTTTTCCACAATTCTACTATTATCAAAAGGAGAAATAAAATCATGAAGATCCAGACTAGTACTAGTAGTATGGTTCACATTGATGATGAGATTAGGCAATATTTCATGAATATATCAAAGCCAATAGATGGATATATTGAATTGTTCTCCTCCTAAGTTATAGAAAAGTAGATTTATGATGCCTTAAAGTCTGCAGTGATAGAAAAGAAAATTTATCATCGGACTTGATGAATTTTCACCCAGTTCTTTAAGAGGTGTTAGAGCATAATTGAGAGAAATGTCTTTTTAGCAATCAAACATTATTTTTAATAAAGAGCAATACCCAAGGAGTGGGAAACCAACCTTGTTACTCTGATTCCTAAATGCTCAAATTCTGAAAACCAAAGCCCTTCCCATTATGGGACAATTAACTTATGTAACATATATATAAAATAGTAGCAAAAATTCTCATAAATGAAATTCAAAAATTTATGCATAAGCTAGTGTCTAAGGAACAGGTGGCTCTATCAATGGTAAGAGTATTTCAAACAATATTTTATTGGCATACGAAGTTATTTACTTTTTATAGAAAGAACCAAGTAAGAGATTTCTCATGGCTATTAAGCTTGATATGGAAAGGACATATGACAAAGTGAATTGAAGATATCTAGCTACAGTCTTCCATCATCTTAATTTTTCAACCAAATTAACTGATTAGATATTTGGTTACATCTATGCACCTAGAGTTTGCACTTCTAGTCAACAGCACTTCCACAGGATTTTTTAAATAATCTATGGGCTTGCACTGAGGCTATGTTTGATATGAGGGATAAGGAGGGATATCCCTGAATATTTTCTCTTATCCCCAAAAGCTATAGCTAGAGGGGATAGTTCTGAAAAAGTTTAACCATGGGTTATCCCCTGAACTTATTCCCTAGGAAAATCAGGAATAACTAAAGTTATCCCTTGATGACAAATCTGTTATTTAAAAAAATGATTTTCCCTTGAGCTATTCCCTGAATTAATGCTATCCTGTACACTTATCCAGGGATAGCCTTTTATGAATCAAACACAACCTAAGGTTATCCTCTCTATATATATTTCTTTATTGTATATGCCAAAATGCTAACCATAGGACTTTAGAATGCAATGGCATAGGTTGGATTATGGGCTATCAACCTTGTAATACCCCAAAAATAGTTTCACATCAGATAGGAAAGAAAAATTTAAAGAGCTTATAACTCAAGTTTATATGATATCAATTAACTTACATTAAATTTTAATGTCACATGCATCGATTCATTAACAGGTTAATTGAACTAGTAGGTAGACTTAGGACATTACAAATGGTATTAGAGTCGAGCCGAATATACAAAAGTTAGTCAGTAGAAGAAAATGACTACCCATGGGATAGTGGTAGAGTCCCATCATGTTATGGAGCTATCCTTGCAGTACTAATAGCTTGAAATAAATTCTAACTAGCTTGTAGTATACGATGAGGACATCGTTTGGTAAAGAAAAGATTGTAATACCCAAAAATATATTGGATGAAAAGGAAAGTTTGAAGAGTTTATATCTCAAGTTTATTTGCTACTAATTAACTTGCACTTAAGTTTTTATAGCCATGTGGATCTAGCTCGTTAATAGGTTAATTAGATTAGCAAATGAGCTTAGGATGTTATAGGCCTATAAGGTCTAGTCCATAGGCTAGTTATCTTATGTTCGTGGATGACTGTCTTCTTTATCAAGTATCAAGCATTGAAATTTATAATTCAAGCGTACTGCATGCAAATTGGGTAGTCAATGAATCTTGATGAATCAATGGCCTAGGTTAGCCCAAAATTATTGATGTTATAGGCTCTAATCTAAATGCTATATTGGGCATTAGAAGAGTTTATTTCCTTGATGCCTACTTTGGTGTTCCTTTTACTAATTTGAGACGCAATGTAATTGACATGCAATCTTTCAAAAAAAAATATGCTAGACTGGTGCTTGGAAGTGGAGGTTTTTTCATCCTTTAAAAGAATCACTCTCATTAAGTTAGTGCTCTACTCTATACTGATTCATATTATCTTTGACTTGTGGTGTCATGCAGCTTTGGAGGTTGGCTCTTAAGAATAATTCAAAGCCTTTGTGAGGCCATAATTCAAGTAAGAAGGCTTTCCATGGTATTTCATAGGATACTATTTGTAGACCATAAAAAGAAGGTGGCCATAACGTACCAATTATTAATCAATGGTGGAAGGCTTTGGTAGATAGGATTGTCGGTAGATTTTTATTAAATCCTCGTAGCCTTTACACCCATATCCTCCTTGCTAAGTATAAATTTCAGAATGATTAGAACTATTATGTACCCCTATATATGCATTAGTAATGTGGAAGACTATATGTAGAATCTCTTTCAATCTATCCTAGCATATGATATGGTCCATTAGCAATAGAAGCTCCATTAAGATTAAGACTCAATTATGATTTTCTTGCATCTTTGTTAATCAACAACCTCTTATCTTGGATGCTAGAACTATTTTTCTCTTACCTATAGTTGACAAATTGACCCTAGGGAATGATCTGAAATCAAAGTCTTCTAGAACAAAATTTTCTTCCTCCCAAGTGCAAGAAATTGTTAATACCACTATAAGAAGAGAAGATCATAAGGATGTTCTGTACTAGAGACTAGCTACAAATCAAAAATCTCAATGAAAAACATTTATAGCATTATGAGAGTGTATGATGGTAGTACACCATAGTCAAAGGGAAGATTGATCTAAAAATTAAAGGCTTGCTAGAGGATTTTATATTTCCTTTAGAAGTTATGGCATGAAAGCATTCAAACCTTATTTCTATAATTTACAAAAGATATGGTGTGACTAATAAAACTTTTGGTTACCTCTGTGACTAATAAAACTTTTGGTTACCTCTTCTTTCATTGTTCCAGATTAGTTTGGACTTATTTAAATCACTATCTTTTTTTTTGGCTCTCAATAAGTCCAACAAGTCTTGAAATTCCTTATTAAGAGACTTGATGATGAGTTTATGAGCAATGATCAGACCATTATCTCCTATTCCCTTTGATGTATTTAGTAGGAATGAAATGAAGTTTACTTCATCAATAAGCCTGTAATCCAGTTTAGATGGCTAAATAGACCATCGGCCAAGATAAAAAATTCATACATTCTACCACTGTAATAAATTATAAATATTCTAGCATCCAGGGCTCCTCTTCATAATAGAGTCTACAAGCCTCTCCAAATTTATTTCCCGATCACTTATTCAAATAAAAAATATAAAGGTAAATTTTGATGGTTTGGCTCACCCGAACTTATATGGAGCAAAAGTAGTTATAAGAAACCACTATGAGTGAATTTTACTTGCATTAAGTCTTTCTTTTGCAACTTCTTCAGTTCCTTATGCAAAATTGAAAGATACCTGGTATGGGCTACGAGTAGCAATTGAAATATTTCAAGATCTTAAAATCATTCGGGAAGATGACTCAGCTACTGTTATCTCTTGGCTTAATGGATAGTCTGTGAACATCCAAACTTAAGGGATCTTCATTTAATCATCTCACCAATTTTAAAATTTAAATATTCATATATTTATAGAGTGGTCAATCAGATAGTGAACCTTTTGGTAAATTGGGCTGCATTATGAAAAGGAAATGCTTGGTTGACTATAATTTTTTTCCTAACTTGCCCATCTTGCTTCTACAAATGTTCGAGAGATTGAAAATATTTTAAACCTCTATCTCTGTTATTTAAAAAGAAAAAAGAAAGAAAAACTATACTTACGTTAATACTGTTGATTATGAGAGATGTTGTCATTATGGATCACAAATGACTATCATGTCTAATGACTTCGAGTATGAACTTTACCTACCATTAAACATCATCCTCATTGGTCAAATGCAATGAAGTTGTATACATATATTTATTAATAAAATATTATGTATCCTTCGTGCACGACAAGCATGCATGAATTTTTTTTAGCCACCTTCTAGCCACTAATTATGAAGTGTCAACGTTATGATGTCAATTTGATGGTGACCTAAAACAAAGCATACAATCTAGTTATTCCTATACCGGTTACACCCTCTGGGGTGAGTATCCTTACTTTTTGAACAAACAATTTGTATCATATAAGAGAAGTGGTCAAAGGACCTACTACCTTACCATGTGGCCTAATCCACATCTAAAAGAAATCCTTCTTCCCTATTTTATTTATTAAATAGAAGGAGAATACTAACTGATTTGTTTCTTTAATTCCTACTTCACATTTGAATTTTCATGATTTAATTATAACAAATGGACAATCTTCAAAATGGGCCAGGTTAAACTGAACGTAATAAATGTATACTCTATAAGGCTGCTTATGAGACAGCTTGGCCACCTCTTTTGCAATGCTTGTTCCTAAAGAGTTTGCAGCTAAATCTCCAACATACTTTTAGGATTAATGTAAGATGTAACTAGATCTAAAACGTAACTAGATCTAAAACAAACTGTTATTGTTTTATTCCGCATAGTCCATGAGACATGCATTATGACTACTTATGTATGAAGGTAGAGGCAAAATAAACCATGCCCTTAGTTATGTACAATGATGTAGATGTTAAAAAGTAAAAATTCACTTCTTTATAGCCACAAGAATAGTCTCTCTATTACATTATCTTTTATGATAAAGGATCAACTTAGACAGATGAACAAGATGGAACAAGATGATGTCATGGAACCACTAAATATCCTATTGAAACAAGATTGAAGACTAAACTTGCATCTTTTAGGAATGATAATTTTGCTCTAACCTGATGGGGACCAACTTCGATCCATTGATCGGATTGACGTCTTCAAGATTTGATCAAGTTTAGGTAAAATTTTTGCAAAACCAAAGCCTTTGTAGTTACGGTTGGAGTAGGCTTTAATATATATACACAGTCTCTACCCTGAAATCCACTCTGAATCTACATATAAATTGCATTCTTACCCTTACCCTAGCAGGGTATGGGGCAACAAGGCGAGGCAATAGGGCTAGTATATTTTTTCACCTTAATCAGAAAAAGAAAAAGAAAAAGAGTAGAGGCAAAGCTTGGAAATCTTTATTCTCCGTAGTTTAGGGCTTACACTTATTACTTTAGCAGGGCATAGAGTGAAAATAAGGTACAGTACAAAACATTAGGGCTAGGGATTGATGGAGTAGACAAAAATCAGCCCCAACCCATCATGATGCCATTCCTAGTAGTCTTCATCATCACAAGGCCTCATCCAAAACCTACTTAAGAAAAGCATTTGATTTACAATATCCAATGAAGTCAAATCTTATAAAATAAGGCATCAATAATTAAGCTATAGTGTTAATAATAGCTAGTACAGAATGATCTAAAATCCAACTTTCCAATGAACAATATATGCCACATTTATGATGAAACTCCTTCCAACCTATTTCATGTTGGGTAAACTTCAATACAACCAAAATTGTGCTAATTGAAGATTGAAACAACAAGTTATCAACAAAATATCAAAGCTATATCAGTGCAGTTTAAGACTGTGAACCGCTAGTAGAACTCCTATCATTAAAACATATTCCACAATGAAAAAATCATCATCAAAAATATTTAGATAGCAAAAACTTTATAAAATTAGAAGGAATATGTGTACGCACTTATGCATACATTTAGATATATATGATGCGCATTTGGTAACAAAAAATATGATACAGGTAAGATACCAACAAATAGATATTGTAATTTTGAATAAAGAATAAATATAAACATAAATATGAGATAATATTAAATTAATTAATTAATTAAAATTAAAATGGAAGATAGAAATTGGAGGCTGACAAGATTGCTAGAAGGGAAGTTACATAAGAATAAGTTTGTTTAAGACTTTTTAGTTAGGAGAATGGCAAGGGACTTTGGGAGCGAGGATTGAGATTAGTTATGTATATACTTTTCTTTTCAAATGACCGATGTTTATGATTGTTATATCATAAATTTTTTTCATGAATATATTTAAATTCTATCCATGGATATATTTGATAGATTGAGAGGTCTCTAATGTTCTTTTTAATATACATGCATGCTTGCATACATACATATATGTGTATGTTTTTATGTGTATATGTATTATTTAGATTTACGTAACACCTAATTGATTTTAAAGGGTATTTTAAGTTAAAATCATTTGATCAAGTTCAAGTCATGTATGCTATATTAAGGCCTTTTTAGGTTGACCTGCTAGTTAATTGAAATAAAATTCAGGCATCAAAACCATGAGGAATATGCTTTTGAAGTTCAAAAAGGTAGGTAGGTTTGAAGCAGCAGAGTCAAGAAAAGTCTTAACAACTCTGAAAGGAATAAATGTTTTGTTCGCTTGGCAGTAGGAGAGGATTGATTGATTGGAGGTATACAAGACAATACAGTTTGGGCAATTTAGATTTACTAGAAAGTTCATTCTAGCATAACGGTGATGTCTCAAAAAGTATTCCAGACAGAAATTGTTACTCGGATCAGAGATTTGGTTAAATTAACAAATGGTGCACATATTTTATAAGCTGAACTCAGCATATTTGAGAAGCCAAGGATAAATGTTTATAAACTAGGAAGGATTATATTAGAATGTACAGAAATCTATTAGCAAAACCAACAAAGTATTACTGCTTGTGTTGCTTCAGCAACAGTCACCACAACGAGACTTTCACAATGCAATTAATGTCAAAGGTGATGGCTCATAAAAGAAAATGGGGAAGCCATGAAGAAATTATCTTAGAGTATGCAGCAAGACTGGATTTGAAGATATATTTCACAAGATAAGGCCTTTAATAGATAATACTTGCAAATCAGGATTCATTTGAGAATCATAGCATAGTATTCAATTCAGATTATTCAACAATGGATATTCACACTCCAACAATTGATTTATAGAAGTTAGCATCTTCCATCGGTCCCCAACGCTTGAGCAAATCCAAAGCAGCTAGCTCAATCTAATATATTTTTGAAATTTATGAATACCCAAAGTTTCTGTTTTCTATCAATGATAATGATTCCTAAGAGATTACATCATGAAATGTTTGGGTGCTAGCTTTAAAAGAGAACTCAGCTAATTGAAGAAGTGCATAGCAGTTAATTGAGGTAGAAGAGAAACAAGGGAGGGGAATCGGCTACTTTTCTACAGAGAGAGAATTCCTCAATGGTGAACCTAAAGGTGTATACTGCTCAAAAAACAAGCAAATTAATAGCAAGTGTTCAACGTACATCCGTGGTCTAAGCTCACGCACTAATTCTTTTTTTTCCTAAAATATTGCAAAATCCGAAGAGCAGTTAACTCATTGCCTTGCTTAACGTAAAAATATCAATACACTTAGGTAGTGTTTGATAGAAAAATATTATCCATAGATAAATGTACGGGATAGAATTTATCCCCTGGCTATCCCATTGATCATATAAAATGCAAAAAGGTAAATCCATAGGATAACTTTTTTTTTTTTACTCTTATTTGAAGGGATAACCAGCTATTCCTGCATTTTCTAGGGAATAAATGGAGGGGATAACCCATAGTTAACCATGGGTTATCCCTCTGGTTAACTTTATTCCCAGCTATCCTTTATAGTTATGGCTTTTGGGAATAAGAGGGGATATCCAGGGATAGCTAAGGGATATCCCAAAAGCAATAACTATAAAGGATAGTTGGGAATAAAGTTAACCAAAGGGATAATTCATGGTTAACTATGGTTAGCCATGAGTTATCCCCTCAATTTATTCCATAAAAAATGCAGGAATAGCTAGTTATCCCTCCAAATAAGAGTAAAAAAAGTTATCCTATGGATTTATCTTTTTTGCATTTGCTATGATTAATGGGATAGCTAAAGGATATCCTAGAAATAGATAGAGGATAAATTCTATCTCATACACTTATCCATGAATAATACTTTTTCTATTAAACACTACCTTAAATTTGCCAGACCACCTTACTCTCGTTAGGAGTTCACTTTCCTGAGAAAGTTGTTGCCGGGGAATGGCCAAAGAACAAAGCCAGATGGCCCATGAGCTTATCCTTCCTCGAGAAGTTGGTCCGCACGAGCACCGCCACCTGACGTCCCCGCAGTGCTTCTCATGCGTGCGGAGGTCTGACAACACCGAGAACTTCTTGTGGTCGCAGCGGTTGCACACGTACATCTTCGGGCAGTGGCTCCGCTTGTAGTGGTTCTTCACGCATGCCATCGACTTGAGGGGCTGGAACGTGGCGTGGTTCTTGTTCCACCTGCACCCTTCTTGGGGACACGAATACTTAGGTGCTGATCCAATCTCCTTCTGACTCACGGAGCCGCCGCTATTCTTCATGGGATTGCGCAAAGCTGCGGCGCTTTTGTACTCGTCCCCATGCGCCCTCATGTGCATCTTTAGATTCGCGTCCCGCTTGAACCCCTTGCCACACACTTGGCAATGGTGGCTATATTTGGCCAGCAGTGAAACGGCATCCGGTTCGATGACATCGCTTCCATTTGATGAAAAGGTTTGTGATTCCTTGCACTTTTGGTGATGTTTAGTATTAGCATCGTTGCTGACTCCTATGCCATGATCTCCAGAATTGTTGCTTTGATCGGCATCATAATGTTCGACTTGAGAACTAAAGGTGGCACTCCTACCACCTTCCAGGCTGTTGCGAAAGATTTGGCTCTTGTCTTCGGTCGATCTCTCGTACAGAACCTTCATGTGATAATGAGGCAACTCATTGCTCGGGACCGCAGTATTGAGGCCCATTTGTTGGAGAGCATACGCTGTCGATGAGGCTGAAGTGATGATCTCCTGAACTATATTTCCAGCCCTCAAGATTGTCGTAGCAATGGATTCTTGTTGGATTTGATTCGGAGAGACGACTGCAGTCACGAGGAATTCCAATTGCTGGACCTTGTCTCGGAGGACAGAGAGATTGTACAGGAGAGGGTGGGAGGGAGAAGAGAGCAGCACATCGTCCATCCCTTCATAAATTTGGAAGCTTTGTGGGTTACCCGGAAGGCATGGAGGGGCCCCTGAGGTCATGGCTGAGGCTGAGGCTGAGGCTGAGGCTGAGGCCCCCACTATCGCCGTCTAACTTCAAGGCTCTTGTAGCAGCTGGTAGAGGGACGGAGCAGAAGCAGTCTAATTTTTTGTCTTCTATGGAAGAAGGGTGGAGTTGTTGGGAGAAGATATAAAGAAGAAAGGATTCAGTCAAATTTATCAACAACCCTGCTTGAGCCTCCCTCGGATCGTACCAACCCCACATAACGAGAGGGTTCGAGAAGAAGGCCGGAACCTTAATTTTTTTTCTTTTTTTAAGCGCTAGAACAGTGCTGTGACGGCTGCGCGCGCTGACAGTGGGATTTGTTTAATGATATATTCTTTCTTGGGGGTAAGTGCTTTGCTCCTTGTCGATTTCTGCATGCGTTGATTACTTAAACGGGATGCTCCCCCCATCGTTTCAATGACCATGGCTTCAATGAAGAACAACCACGACCAGGCGGC
Source organism: Calamus simplicifolius (assembly GCA_900491605.1). NCBI lineage: Eukaryota > Viridiplantae > Streptophyta > Magnoliopsida > Arecales > Arecaceae > Calamus > Calamus simplicifolius. The sequence continues at coordinate 36,452 of UESW01000045.1, forward strand.
ATCTGGTGAAGGGTAGGACTGTAGGAGAGCACACAACACCAAGAGAGTTCTTGCTGCTGAAGGTATCTCACCTCGTTATGTGGTTTTTTTTTGAATTTTTTTTTTAATAACAATAAAGAAAGGACTACGTCCCTAAGAAAGGATGTGCTTGTTAAAAAGATGAGCGAACGTTGGAGTGTTCTGTATTTTTTTTTTTTTTTTTTTCTCCTTTGATTTGCTTTTCTATAAATACGTAGGCATTGAAACTAAAAAATTAGAAAGAATGTAATGAGTGACCCTCGTAGCGAATTAATGTTGGCAGTGTATTTTTCTTTTCGGTCATAAGATCATCATTGCCGGATCGATCTCCTTTCAGAACCAACTTAAGTTAAGAGAAACCTTCACTTCATACAAACCTTTAGTTAATAAGTGGTACCGATTTAGATTTAATAGGAATGGCTAATACGTATAAGAATCTGCCATGGTGATCTCATATTGTCATATCTACAGCAGCTCCATGCTGATGAATAGGACCATCAAAATTGAATTTCACTTTATGGCAATCGTTTTCTCTTTAAATAAGTATTTAAATAATCCGGTGTTTATCTTTCTACTCTACCTAAAGTTTTTTGGTAGTTTATTTCCCCATGATTTAAAAGAAAGGAACTTTCTATTTATCAGTTTCCTAATCAGCTATCAGCATAGATGTTCTCTAATCCTGAATATAAATGCTTTTTTGATTGACGTGCAGAAATCTGAAACTCAGACCTTTCCCACATTTATCAATCTGAGGAACTCAGACAGCCAAAATCTCCAACACAAATAAAGAGATGGCAAAGAACCAACTTCAAAACCAGTCTAATGCCCTCCCATTTAGTTTCACATCAAAAAATTAAGAAAAATTTAATGGTTTATAACCGGTTAAGAAAGATAGATAAGTATCAATTGAATCCTTTTTGAGCTGTGATGGTCCAAGTTAGTGTGGACTTTATCCGTCTTGCCTTCTTGTAACAAAACATATTCGTAGATTATCAAGCCATGTACCAGTCGAAAGTGCAGAAGCTAAGTGACATACATTTTTGCCTAATGAATGTGATCATGTGCCTGGTAGAACCAGTTAAAGAAGATGAACAAGTACCAATTGATCCTTTTTAGGCTGTGATGGTAAGTTGGTGTGGACCTTGTCTATCTTACTTTCTTATAATGAAATGGATTCGTGGTTTTACGGGCTCCGGATCATTACAACCAGCCTTCTCCAAACACGAAACATCTTGAAGACTTTGAATGACTTAAAAACCATAGTAGTTCCTAGAATTAAACAGTGGAAATTTTTATAGCCTATAGCCACATAATCACCAACTGAACGCCTGATTTAAGCCTGACGAAAACTCTGTCTTGAGTACCTCCAACCGAACAAAGGCAACCACTTACCGCTATTTAATGGATGTGTTCTTTCAAGTTGGCAATAATGCTAGAAGTCAATTCGTTAAAAAATTGAAATTTATATCACTACAATGCGTAAACCATAACTAATAACAAAGCACTTGGTGCACAAATGATGATAAATCAATACTGATGATATTAACTGAAGATGATTGGAAAAGTCTGAGATCAGTTTTTCAGTACATATTCAAATTTTTATTAACCAAAGAATATGTGGACACAAGGAAAATTCATCCTATGGCTGGTGAAGTCCTCTTGTTAGACATCACCTTGCATCTTTATGAATCAATCAAGGCAACAGTTCTTAGTTTAAAAAAAATTCAAATTCAAGTACTTCTTTTTTCCATTAACTTGGTGATTTATTGTTTGTCCCAGTTTGAGAGGAAACTAAAACACTGTAAAATACTGGTGCCATCTTGAATCCATATATATGGTAACTACGTACAAGGTAGACACTGCAGGCCCAGCTGTGAATTCTGATATGCAAAATATACCACACCATGACTCCATGAGGAACTTTTAACCATGAACAGATCTCAAAGTCTACCAAGTCCACAAGAAAGTAGATGACCTCGATCTCAGTAGCAGAACAGCCCAGCCAATTTTTGAACCAAAGATCAGGCTAAGAAAAATCTTCACGGATAAGGTATGATACCATAACACGAAAAGGGCACATCTCATTCCTCAACCTGAGCAAAATATTACCACAATCTACTAATGTGAACTTGATAGAAGTACTGGTTGTAGAGTGCAGTTGATCTGAAAGAACGAGGGTTGCATACTCTAGAATCTAGTAACAGTCAAGTTGTAACGACCCGAGCCTCAGGCCTTATTTCGTTACAAAAAAGTAAGATGGACAAGGTCCACACCAGCTTGGGCTACCACAGTCCAAAAGGGATCCAATTGGTACTTGTCCATCTTCCTTAACTGGTTATAAACATACAACCAACTCTCAATTTTTCGATATGGGACTATTGGGAGGGGCATCACAATCTACCTTCTTTACAGAGTCGACGAGGACGTCGCCAAGAGCAATTGATCATAACCACCAGGCAGGATTCTAGAGGTGGCCCCCACATATTCAAGAGGTAGCTATGGCATACTTTTGACTGGTGCGTGGCTCTGATACCATATTGTAACGATTCGGGCCTCGGACCATGTTTCGTTATAAGAAAGCAAGACAGATAAGGTCCGCATCAACTTGGGTCACCACAGCCCAAAAGGGATCAATTGAAACTTGTTCATCTTCCTTAACTAGTTATAAACCATACAACCAACTCTTAATTTTTCGATATGGAACTATTGGGCATCACACAAGTCAAGTAAAATGGTTGCATTATCCTGCCCAACCAAGTTCCCTAGAAAGAGCCTTTTTTTTCTCAACCCTCGACATCATATGCATTGTCCTTTCTTTGTTGCCGTAACTGGAGCTCTTAGCAACCACAGTTCCTGTGAATTCTTGCGAGAATCTTGATTACCATGTGGGTCAATGAACAGATGCCCCAATGAGAGCACTACAAAAAGATCATCAAATAACAAGTGAAAAACTATATTCTTGCAGAAATTGATGATATAAAATCATCGATTCAGCTGCATTGATTGCTCCACATGAACCTGTATGATGAGTATAGTGCTGACACCAATGAAAAGAAAAGAAAAGAAAAATCAGAACAAGCTGATCAACAAGTTCATCAGTCTGACAATTCGTATGTGCAAGAGCGTACCTATCAAATGTACCAGGAATGAAATTACCTCTACTAATACCTTAAGCCTTTCTCCACTAACCTGCAACATTTGTAGGTTATAGTCTACTGTCATAAGAATCAACCAACAAAAACCTCTGAATTAGTAGACTCTAGTAACTATAATCATGGTGGGAAGACCCAAAATAAATGATAGAAATAAGGATTCGCATGATATTATCAAATGTAATTTGTGCTGTCACGATTTGAACATGACAAAAACTAAAATTTTGACTGATGGATTGGATTTGGATCCCAAACCTAAAGGCCAGATCAAAGTTGGCCTAGCAAAATTGTAACAAAATTAAAATAACGCCAGATGAAAATAGCATAAAATTATAAGTTGATATTATCAAATTCAGAAACAATCTAAGCCTTACTAAACTGTTGAATAAATGTTCAATAAATTACCTATTTATCATTAATGCCGACCAACAAAATTTCAAACACCGGACCTCATATCCGACAAATTGCATCCTACACCATCACAGGGTGTGCTAGTGCCAGAGCCTGCTGGAATAGTATAGTACCATCAGAATTTTCCCATGCCAACAATACTGCCCACCAACCTATTGGATAGGTATCAACGTAAATAAGCTTAAGACATTTAAAACAAGAATGCATCAGCAAGTTGATCCTTCAATTTCATGTATGGTATTATCTGCGTAGTGCTTCCCAACCTCTTCAATATTCAATGAGGGTCTACTTCGATATGTTGTATTCTTTCAAGATATATTGCATCCAACAGCCAGATAATCTATTTATTTGTTCAGCAAATTCATTTTAATAAAAAGTGTTGAGGCACATGATGACACACCCCAATTATGTAGCATGAAACTAACTTTTAAACTAGACCTTCTAACTATTTTCAGTCAACCAAGACAACCACAAAGACCATGGTTGGTACACAATCAACTGATGAACATACCCAGAATGCAAATGGTTCAGGACATACCAAATTAAGAACTTTTTAGACATGGAAGCATACAGCATCAAGATGTGGTTTTCTAAGTGAATTAATGAAGATGGCAATGGTTCAGGGCAAACAAGAAGACAAGGTGGGCAACTATGAGTTATTTTTCTTTCTATTCCTAACCATTAGAGGGTCTTTAAACAGAGTTGTATGGTCCTATTTGTGTTTTACATGTGATTTAACAGAAATTCAATTGGTTTTTGCAACTAAGCATCTCGAGTTCTACTTCAAAAAAAAAAAAGCATTCTTCATCTAAAATACATTAATTCTTTTCCTACAGGTGGCATTTTCATATGAAGAAAATACCTCAATCTCTCTTTCTTTAATATGAAATTTCTTGACCAGAATATTTCAGATTTTCTATATCTTACAGTATATTACACTGTCTGCATACCAAAAAAAAACTCAATTTGTTCTGTCTTTAACTTTTTGTGATATTTATGGTCAAAAAATTAGAATAGGTATCTGATCGCCCAAATTTCAATTGCATCAAGAACATTTGTAAATCAATCATTATATTCCAATAGAGAGTTGAGGTAGAAAATATAAATGAGAGATGCAGATGCCCCACAAAGAAAGAATATTTTAATCAATAATCAATATTAGAATCACAAATTTGATCAATATGTGCAGATGACTGTAAAAGCAACTAAGTTTGGAATTTTCTGATCTAATAAATAACTAGCAAAGAACTACAGAAGAAAACTCACAACCAAACCCCCACTTTCCCCTTGAACATTTATTCCTTAACCAATTTAAAGTTGAACTCCTCATATTGCTATGACTCGGCAACAACATTCCACAAACTATCTTTCTCTGCTCATTCTTAAAATATAAACGTATAAAGAAACAAAATCCTAATTGACAACAACAAATCACAATTTTCTAATCCCAAGAAGAAACTGAAAAATGCTTACATTGAAATAGGAGTTTCTAGGCATATCGGAAGCACGAAAAGTCTCTAAAGAAAAGAAGAAAGAAATAAAAATCAATTGACGTCAACTCAGTTAGGATCTATTTGGATGGAAGGGAATGAAGGGAAGGGAAAAGAAAAGAAGGGTAAAGGTCATAAGTCATCTTGTTTGGGGGAAGATAAAAAAAGAGGGGAAAGGGAATGATTGTAACCGGTTCCCTTCCTTTCACCCTTAACGAGGATAAATCTGTTAACCCCCAAATCGAGGGTAAACTGGGGGAGGAGAAAATGTTTAAGTCATACTTTTGTGGAAGACCAAAATATTCCTTCATTTTATATTCTTCATTCTTTCATTCTCTCCCTATTCATTCCCTATTCTGAAGGAGTATAATATTATTTCCCTTCCTTTCCCTCCTCCTATCACTTTCCTTCCCTTCTATCAAAAAAGAAAAAAAAAATAATCCTTCATCATTTCCAAATAAGAAAAGAAGAACAATCCTTCCTTTCCCTTCCTTCCCCTTTCATTCCTTTCTTTCTTTTTACTCTTTCCTTCCTTCCCTTCCAAACATCCAAACATAGCCTTAAAGTAAAGAGTTTATAAAGAAAAGGCATTTTCTTAGACCTATGGGGACCACCAATTTCAAGCATAAAAAGGTTTGAAGAATTATAATGCAAAATATTTTTTTTCTATCTTTGAACTATTGGATACAATGAAATCTAGTGCTCAATTTGCCTAGCATTGATCTCTTGAGGTGATATCATTCTTCTTATACCCTTCACCAATTCTTTATCATCTGGCGTTAACAAATCTTCCACTGAGAAATTTACAACGTAAATACTTGACACAAAGACAAGTTGGATTAATTCCCCCAGAGCCAACGCAATTCATTGAACGAGAGTAAAGAAATCGCCATATTTTACCCTCCCCTCAAGAAGACTCTGTCGATTCGATTTCCAATAAAATCCGTATCGATCTCTAATCCCATCTCCAACATTATCGACAACGCGTTCGTTATAACAACAGGTGATTCAGCAATAGAATCAAGACTGAATGAAAGAATTCCATCTTGAGAACTTTAAAAAGATTTCAAGTTCCTCGATAACAGAATATGGTAAACAACGGAAACATCGAAGCACAGATCAAATCCAGCCAAGAAGAGAGGATTAGAGTTCGCCTTCAGGGGAGGACTCCATGATGGATGCTTTCTCGTACGCAGCGAGAGATGGTAACCACCCCATACGAGGGTTATGGGGTTCGGTGAACTCAAAAACAAATAGTAGGTTATATATAACTCAATTATAGTAGGTTATAATTGAAGCTAACGATGGGGATGCCCACAATTATTCAAATTGGATGGTAAGATGAGTTATTTAGTAGGTTATATATAACTCAAAACAATTTTGTAATAGTTTAATTGACAATTAAAATACGCTTGGGATAAATTGAAGATATTTAAATATATTTTTTAGTTAAAATAAAAATAATTCTCTCACCATCACCTGCTCTTTCCCTCTTTCCTCCATGCTTTAGTCCCTTTTCACTGTTGGTCTTATTTCGTTATGCCGCCCTCCCTCCTCCGCCCTACCTCCCTCACTATTACCATCCACCTAGTGTACCCCTCCTCTTGATCCTCTTCACCTTCCTTGAGGTTCACACTTTGTTCATATCTTTTTTATGGGTGTTCATGTCTGTGTACAAATCTTTGCCCTTGTCCACTTCGATGCTAATCTCTTTGTCCAGAACACTTTCATCATCATATACATCAAGTGCTCTAGCTTGATATTTATTTATAAGATATTCAATAGAATGTTCATAAGGAATACTTGTTCACCCTTAAAAAAAAAAAAAAAAAAGGAAAAGTCTTTATACATTGCATTCGATGCAGCAAGTCCTACGTAGGCTATACCGCTCCTTCTTATTGGTCCACATGCTTACGACACCCATTAAAAAATGTTAAGACAACTTTACAATATTTCGAAGGAAAAATTTACAACACTCTAGTTTTAAACGTACGACACCGTAGTTATAAAATTAAGACACCCATTCATAAAGCAAAAAAAAATTACGATACCGTAATTATAAAATTAAGACACCCATTCAGAAAGCAAAAAAAAAAAAAAAAATACGACATCCCAGTTGTAAAGTTACGACACCATAGTTATAAAATTACGATACCCACTCAGGTGTCTGTACAAAATTCCAAAAAAAAAAGCCTGCATTAATACCCATAAATTTGTGTATAGACACGTTTTCTGAGTGGGTGTCATAATTTTATAACTATTTATAATTTTATAACTATTTATAACTAGTCGTTTTTATTTTTTTGACTTTCTTAATGGGTGTCTTAATTTTATAACTACGATATCGGAAGTTTAAAACTGGGGTGTCATCTTAAATTTTGACGTGATGTACATTAATATACGTTCAGCTTTTTTTGTACATTAATATTCATTCAGCTTTTTTTTGAAATTTGTATACAGACCCGATTTCTGAAAGGGTGTCGTAATTTTATAATTACGGTGTCGTAAGTTTACAACTGGGGTGTCGTAATTTTTTTTTTTTGCTTTTCATAAGCTTTTTTGCTTTCTGAACGTGTGTCTTAATTTTATAAGCTTAAAACTGGGGTATCATAAATTTTTCCCTTGAAATATTATAAAGCTATCTTAATATTTTTTTTAATGGATGTCGTAAGCATGTGGATCAATAAGAAAGGATGGTACAACCCAAGTAGAACTTGCTGTATGGGATGCGATGTACAAAATCTTTTCTAAAAAGTAAGATTTCTTGCAAGTCAAAAACTAACAAAAGTTACAATGCTAAACATAAGCTACAATGCAACTTGAGTTACAGCAAGACCACTAGATAGACCAAATTATTGTTTTTGCTCATGGAATAATGTTACTCGGGATTGAACCTCCTTCCTTCTGTCTAATTAATAAGAGGTGGTATCGTTTAAAGTTCAACGCAACGATAAACGAGGATACTTTAACAGACAAAATCTTTGATGATAAAACCAGTATATGTTGTCATCAAACCTCTAGGTCTCTTTTAATTCATCAATAATATGCAACAAGGATGCCATGGAATTGATATATCACCAAAGGAGATTGGTAAATTCATTGCCCTTGTGGCACTGGTTCATTTTATAAATAAGTGATGAAATGTCCTCTTCATTTGCTCGTTATTTGACAGGGCTACGAAACATAGTTCTCATTTCACAGCACCACCATGCCACGCCATATAATCGGGCAAAATCAAGGTCATTTTACTGGTGGAAAATAAACAAGGGGAGAAAAAAAAAAAAAAGGTCACTTTGATGGTGATAGTCTTTTATTTTTTTTTTTTTAAAAAAATCTGCATTTGATAATAATCCATAAACCATAACTAATAGCTTTTTTATTATTATTGGTGACTCATCAAAGGTAGTAATTGAGCAAAGCACAGAAGACGACCTCTACGTTAATAAGCATATAAAACATCTTGAAGTAATTGCTTTTGGATGAGGCTCCTAATGAAAGAATCCCCAATATGGTTTAAAACAATTGTTGGGTAATGGGCCAAAATAGGTCATGAAAACCTTAATGGGCCATGAAAGCCCATTAACCCCTTATGTATGTGAATGAGAAATTGCGGGGACATTTAGTCCCACATCGGAAAGAACAAGGAAGGTTCACTTATATGGAAACCTCCTCCTTAAGCTTGTGTTCCTTCGGCTCACCATAGAAGGAGAGCTTGAAGGCGCTTTGTAGGCGCACTTTGCACTTTGCACTTCATAAGGTTGCTTCCAAAGGGCATAAGGTTGCTTCCAAAGGGCATCTAAAAACTATAAATAGGACTAGAGACCCTCTCATTCCAATCATCCAATTATCCATTCCGAATTGAATAAAATTCAATTCAGTTCTTCCTCTCTCTTAGGCATTTGCATACTTTCCTAAGGATAGTATAGCAATAGTGCATTGAAAAGAGAGTAGCATTCTTGGTTCGATTATTTTGATGAATTGTAGTGCTGCTTTCATCAAAAGGAGACTGTTGTATCCTGGGAGACAATCGTCATACTGACCGTGAGCACCATTGCGGAACGAAATTGTCTTAAGGACATAGAGTATAACTCTAGCCTCAGTCTGATTCAAGTAGGTAGCCACCATCTGCCACACTATACCCACCAACAACAATGACCATCATAGAAGTTTCAGAAGGGATCCATTAAGTTGGTAACAGTTTCAGGAACCCTGGAATCAACGCGAATGGGCTTAACTAAGTTTATAGACCTCACCTTTCCATGATCATAAAGTGATTTAGTTCTTGATAAGTAGATAAATAAACAATCAAACATTAACATCATGCAATCTCAAACCTTCCGCATAAGACACAGCCCAATCGAAAAAGGGGACACAGGTAGAACTTTCCAGCATCTATGAGTAACATTTTGTCTTTGGGAGTCCTGCATCACAGATTCTTCTTCATCTAGGACTACATGATTTCTGCTTGGCCTTCTCAATCAGAGGTTTCAATTGCTTCTTCTCTGCAAGAATCTTCAGAAAGTTGAATAAGAATGGTATATAGTTGTGCTTCCTCCGAATGTTTTCTGTTTTCCATTTTTTGAACTTTTCCTCCTCATTAGTATCTTCTCGGTTGCACTTTCAATCCCAGAGGCCACCTCAGCAAGTGCTTTATTTATTGCCTCAACAGCAGGATTTTGCTTGTTACCTGTAATCATATGATCATTCAGTTGTTGCAGAAGATGTTCCCTCTTCTTCTGAAGCTCTTTTAGTTCAGCTGTATACAACTCCTTCCTGTTCTTTATAATGCCATGAGATTGAATCTTATCTCATTTTGAGAGTACCTATCAATCCGTTCTTGGATCACTGGCTGCACCATCCGTATCCAATCCATGTCTCCTTGCCCCCAGGGCATTGCCCAAGACTGATGGGACCTTCCTTTAGCCCATCGAGCTCATACAGAACCCCATCCACAGGAACATAACTTATGAAATGGTAGACATCATCATCTTTCCCTGCAGCTTTCTGCTCTTCAGGGACAAAAGGCTCAGGCCTTGCAAAGCTGTTGTGTGCCGTTCGAATCGCTTCGCTGTTGTTGATAGCCAGGCCTTTCAGTTCTGGTGGAAAATTCCTGGTGAATTCTTTTAGCATTGACAATTCTGGGCCGCCATCAATTTCTGGAGAGTTCATCAGAATAGAAAGGATTGCTTGGGTTGCACAAGCATTGTTAATAACCTGCAGGCAGATTAAATAAGCCATATATCACTAGGGTATAATTAGCAGATAGCAAAACAACAATTAATAATTAATGCCGCTAACCTGGCTGGCAAAAAATAGATTTGGATTTGGGTCCTTCATCACAACCCGGTCATCTTTTTCACCAGGCCGCCATTTGAAAAGGAAAATCAGCCCATAGACCGGCCTACAAAAAAATTACAGCAACTCAGACAACTGGATTGACAGAACAAGTAAAATTACAATAAACAGAATAACATGGCACTGGAACCACCACAAACCGTAGATTGTTCAGGGAATCAAGGTCTAGCGAATACAATTCCTCCACCTAATGACCCAAAAAAAAATGAAAAGAAAAAAATACAGGAATCAAGGTTTAGAATGATACAAAATCAGCAAACAGATAACAACCATCAAATTTGTGAAGTTCATAAGGGATCAAGCAGCATCCATTGGCAAACATGTTGCAGTTATAAACCAAGAAGTGATAAAAAAAAACACAAGAGACAGCAACTAAAAATTCAACAAATATAAGTCATGAGAGAGAATCACAATCGTGTCATTTTTTGACCTGAGTTTTTCCCTGCTTTAAGACTAGCCAGGTTGAAAGATCAAGGATAAAAGAATTTCAAAATTAAGTTTCCAATATAAAACAAAACAGAAATGCCTAAAGAGTTGCTACAGCTATTGCTTGCAAAGAACTAAACCTGCTAATTTGCTTGACTTTATAGTTAAAAAGGAAAAGAATAAATAAACCCAGGTTAAACACTATAAAGGGCATTTGACTTGAAGATAAGTGAAAAGTGCAAGCAACAAACCAAGTGGATGTTGATTTAGTCCATCATCGCCTGCTTGATTATTCCAGGGATCCAAGTAAATGTTTTATGATTCATAGCTAAACTAGTTTTGAAGGGAATAAAGCTCAGAAAATCTCTCTCAGTATAATGCAAACAAATGGGGATGGGACCCACGTGTCTCCACCTTGCTCTTATCTCCACTCCCTCACCTGTGCTATGGGCTCCAAATTACTTTTGCCCATAGACCTCTGTGACTTTGAATCCACCTTTCCCACTTAAAAATACCCCTCAAGGTCATATTTTTGTGTTCTGTGGAGCCACTTCTTTACCCTTACCATTCAATCCAAGCACAAGATGATGTGAGTCCATACCATGGTGCAAAGCTTATGTGAGGTTCTAGTAGGGATCACAAGATGTTCTCATCAACATATTACATCTTTCAACATCACCCCCTATCACTTTTTCATACAAATAACACTACCACAGGAACTCATTTCCTTCTTGAAATTCACATACTTAAAGATAACAAATAATCATCCATCCTTAACAATCATGACATTATAATTTTTTAAGAAAAAGAAAACATTATGTTAAGAACCAAAATAGATCTTAAGGAATACAGAATCAGAATTACAAATGGTTAGCAAGGATAAATGACCTCAAATCAGGAATCTGATATTTTCTCTTGTTTCCACTTTTTTCAATACAGAAATGATGGGATACTGTATGTACTTATGATTTCTAAGATAGCCTTATAGACAGATATAATTCAACTTCTCGTAACATTGGTGCCTTAACTTTATACTAGATTAAGTGCCGGCTTAGAAATTAGTGGCAAAACTTGACCTTAATTTTTTCAGATACATTATTCTACTTGCACTCCAAGGTAATTGGTTCTCTCTGACACCATCAAGCTTATTGACATGGATAATTGATATGATTGATGAAGTGGAACAGCATCAGAAGGCTCAGAACCTAGAAGAAAAGAGGGCTAACATAAATCTCAAATCCCACAGTGGAGTTATTTCTAGATGTTCTTTGATTTTCTACAGAATAACAAATTTTGCATAACTAGAATGATTTTGATCTCCCTACTCTTTTCCCTGAAAATTATATAAAATAAAGGTTCTGGAAGAAAAGAGGGAAGAAAAACAATGAGACCCAATTTTAGATTGCCCTCTCTTCAGGGGCACTGCTTCCTTTCACTTGTTTGACATGGTTTAGTTATGTCAAGGAGTGAACACATTTAGTATTTATAGCTAAAATTAGACTCTTTCCAAACCTAAAGGATCTCAGAGTACTTGCGACACCAGTGGTAGGCTGCCCTTCCAGATTCAACCCATTTATCCTGTCAACTTGTCCAAAGTTAGTTCCATGTTCATCTTGTCTTTTTTCCAAAGTTTCCTTGACAAAGAATCAGCAACCATTACCCAAGTTAGTCACTTGCGTCAAGTCAGAAGAAATATTAAGGTCACAAATAGTAACGAATCATACTTGAATAAGTCCAGCAAAGCTGATAGATGTCTCAATTCATACACACACACACACACACACATAGCATGCAGCTTACCCGAATGTCCTTCCTATATAACAAAAATAATCCCATGGTTAAACTACACAAATACCCCTTGTCACCTTAAAGCACATTGGAATTAAATATATTTAGGTAAACAGCCTCATGATTGGAAGAGATTGTTTCCATTCTATAAGCAGACTCATTTGTGAAAACTGAAATTATTCATCATCACCCTAGCAACAAAACAGGCAAATCAAAATAGTTAGTTTATCTGTGTCAATTGTTCCCCTTGTAATACACCAGATATATTTTTAAAAATGATGATGATGACGGCTATGATGACTCTATTCATTATCCAAAGGAAAAGGAGCACAGAGTACCCCTTTCCATGTCATACAACAAAATCTAGTTGTTTCGAACATCCACCAGTCATTTTTGAAACTTGCTGATAATCCTAACTATCCAGACGTGTGCAAGACTAACAAATTGTATACATTGAGATCATAATATTATCTCAAGTCAGCACAATCAGACAGCAACCCTAGGCTCCCATAATAAGTGAGCTACATTATCAGGGATTGACGTCAAAATTTTAATCAAATCATCAGATAAAAGATGTCATCTTAAAGATCATCATGCAATCTTTAATCATCTTTATAAGGCTAAAAGAAACTTGAATCAAGCAGTTAAAATAATACCATGCCACCCGCTCCATGGATTACAAGTGAATAACAAGAGAATAACTACTCTAACTAAAGTATAACTGAAACTACCAACTTAAAGACATCATTACCATGACGCATATAATAAAAAGCAGGAACACTGTAAGATCACTAACAAGGACCAGTTCTCAATGTTAATAACTACAGATGAAGTAATGGCACTATTTCCAACCAAGTGCTATTAGATGATAAAAAGCCAATTTTTAAAATAATTTATAACAACAGAACCCAACACAGAGGGCAGCAACAAACTTGCCTGAACACCCTTTACTTGCATCTGTTGTATCAATTCAGTAAAAACACCTGGAAAATGTAATAGATTTATCAGTTAAAACAAAATGATACAATCATTTACTTCTGTAATTCAGATAATGTGCAAAAGGCTAACTAACAAGATTTCAAAATTGCAGCACTTTAACAGAACATATCAAAATACATCTGGATTTACTATCATTTACTCCGTTAGTTGACTGCATCATTTTTCTTTTTAATCTCTCAGTAGCAGAACATCATGATATTCCTATCATGTCACATGCCCAACATAGTAAACTCACAACAATATACAACTTTTTCTATTAACTTGTGATGATGGAGTCTGCAAATTTGAAAGACCAAACTAACAACTTCAATAGTATTGTTGGTAAAAATATGGGCTGCAACAGTATGTACACCATAAGTCTATCAAAGCTCAATAAAAATGCCTATAAAGTTGGATCCAAACTTGGGGGACAAGTGATTGCAGCTATGCATGCTGCACAACAGATTTAGTTCATAATACTTGAATATGAGATGAAAAATGAGCATACCAGTGGATGAATGAGGTTTGCACAGATCAAGAACAAGTGGTGTAGAACCAAGATTATATGGGCACATGTAATGCAGTGAGAATGTTGTGCTATGGATGTGCTCCTCTTGGCATTAAAGGACTAGGAGCAGGGGTGGCCAAAGATAATTTAATTATAAGTTGTGATAAAGTATTAATAAAAGATCGGTTGGCAAAGGTCGCAAGAAAAATGCATTCCATTGAGGGCATTAGCTCATTTCATTTCCACTAAAAATGTATTCCATATATTTACTTTAGTTCTACTATATTTCAGATTCACAACCTGCAAAAGCTTTCCTCCATAATTCTAGTTTGACAACTGATCCTGACCATATCTAATTAACACCATAACATTTTCAAACAACATAAATCATGAAACCTCCTAAATAATGATAGTTAAGTTGTTTGTCACAAGCACAAAGAGTATGAGCTTAATACAGATCTTCAATGTGTGAGACCGGCTAGCTCATTTTAGATTAAGATGCAATTTGATTGGATTAAAATAAAAAATATAAAAAAAATATAAACAGAATTTTTGATTAAATTTATATTCATAATATTCAGTATTGAGCTAGCTTTCTAATGCATCTTAAATCACTCAAATCGAAGTTTAATTGAGAAAATTGCTAGCAATTATGAATTTCTATTAAATTACAAAAATACCAATGACAAAGATAAGAACAATTATTTTTCGGTGTTTTTATCCAAATTTTTATTTTTCAAAATTATGTTGGATGAGTTAGAAGTTAGTTTTGAATCAAGAATCTATTTTTAAATATTTAATAAATATTTATCACTTTAGTTTTCTTAAAGAAATTAGTATCCTAAAAAAAATAAAAAGTTTATTGGTTTTAGGAGATTAATATCTTATAACAAGTAGAAACCTATTTTCTTTAGGAAATCTCTTTATAGATAGAACTCAATGGAGAACTTTTGGTATCAAATCAATAGTTCATATGGTGAAGGATGAAGATTGATTGAGCCCTTGAGCCTCAAAAATTGAGGATTAATGCTTAACAATTTTATTTGAAGAGGTAAGTAAACCTAATCATGGTTAGAATGCTTTTGAAATCTATTAAGATTTAAATTTCATATTTTATGACTATTTTAATTAATTACACGAAAATCCTAGATTAGCTAATTTATATGTTTAGAATTTAGTAGAATTGTTAATTTTTATATATTTGAAATGTTAACCTACTTAGAATTTGATTTTAGATATTTATCTATACATGACAAGTGATAGACTTTATAACATGAAAAACTAAATTATTAGTTTTATAATTTTTGCTTATATGTAATTATCAAAAAATGGATCAAACTAAGCACGTATGATATGATATGTTGCTCGTGTGTTTGTTAAGTTGTTGTAAGTTATTTTTAGTCTATTTGCATGTGAAACCTGAGAATGAGGATATAAAACTTGAGTAAATTACAAGTTATAAAACATGAAACAAGTTATGACATGTATATCATAAGCTATAGACCCTCAGTCAACTATGACCCATGATATGTTGTCCCTACCTTTCAGGGCTTATACGAAAGCTTATGATTAATACTGAAACCCACCTCCATAGAGAACATATGCAGCAATCTATATCTAACCCACCTCCGCACTGGCCTTGCCACAGGGTTTATATGTGGCCATAGTTATAACTGTAGAGTTATGATCACAGTTTTGAAACGAAAGTTTTAAGGTTTTAAATTTAATATTGTTACTACAAATTACATGTATTATTTTCTATTAAAATTACTTATGAAAAATGATAATTAAACATCATATTATGCATGTATTTTAAATTGAATTAAGTTGCTTGATCCCTTTAAGCATGATTAGAGGTTCCTTATTGAGCGTTAGCTCATTAAAATTTAGTGGTTGTTTCTTGTTTCAGAGACTAAGACATAAGCAGGAGTTGGGTAGAAGAATATCGTTTATTTCAATTAATTATGTTTAATTGCTCTGCATAAGACACCTTGCATGCTGTGATTTATTTTTCAAGTATGCGATGGATTGTTATGCCTTAAATCCATTCCAGATTTGGGGCATGACACAGTGTAGGCCCATTTTAATAAGAATTTTTCTTGCTTGACCTTAGATAGTAATTATGCGCATGACAATTACTTCGTATTTGGTGTTAACAAATTATTATACCTTCTTATAACCTCACCCACCATGCCCACCTAATTACCTCTTGTAGAACTCTATCACATACTTTTCCTAGCTAATGACATGTGAATCTCTGCTGTCTTTCTGCATCTCAATTATCATATATAAGTATTTAATCTCATTCCTTACTATTTAAATCTTTCAAAGTTCCAGTGTGGTTTACTTGATCATATATACAATAAAGACTGCTTTTAAGATGGAGTTGTGGAACTCACTATTCCAACATCAAATTTCTTAACATGTATATACTTTGTATTTAGAGTCTCCATGAACTCTTCCAACCATCACAAAGGATATGTTTCCCAACCCTATTCCCAACTTACTATTAAGATAAAAAGAAAATTTACTTAATAAAAAGAAATTATACTCAATATCACGAAAATAGATATAACTGGCTAATATCACATGATAAATAACCCATGCAACAGAATAATGAAAACCATGAGTTCCAAGCTCAATGTAGACTGCTCGAAGACATCTTACAAAATCATTCACCAATCATTCATGTCACATTCATTCTAACAGCAAGCTTTTCCAATCCATTTTTCTCAACTCCCAACAACAGAATTTTAAAAACTTTATTTTTTGACAACCTGGAAAGGGTTGCTTGCCTTACCAAAGCATCCTTAAATCTGTCAAACACATGCTCATACCACCTTAGTTGGATTATAACTTTGTTCTCCATCCGATGAAGTCCTTGTACTTCCTTTAAAGAACTCATTCTTTACTCCATGTTCTAGTTTTGCAACAATCCATCACCAAATTCTTTTCTCTGCCACAATCATCTTAAGCTGGGATACATTTTATTGCACAAAGATATGAACAATATAATGTTATGGACTATTTTGCCATCTCATAAAGTGTTCCCTTGAAGCTTAATGGCACACATCAATCACATTACACCCTTAAGGCACCTCTACACTTCATCAATTTGATTCTAATTCTTTTATATATTTTTTCATCTGTACAATTCTATATAGACTGTAACAAAATACAATCATAATCTGTGACTTCTTAACTTGAAATAAGCTTTGACCTTGGCACCAATAGAGATGCATCCGAACCTCATGACAAACCCAAGAAATTAATGTTCAACCTCTCTAGCTCAAAGTATAATGCTATTTTGCACCCACACAAAATCAAACCTTATGACTAAGCTTGAACTAACCTGATCACTCAGCACTGTTGTCAAAAATGTTTAGGCTTAACCTAACTAAGTATGACCCACTAGAATGTCAAAAACTACTCAGTCCATATTCTCATGACCCAACTAGATCTTACCCAACACGTATCCTCTCATATATATTATTTGATGAACCAGGCATAATGAAATCTATAAATGTCATTAGTCCAAGTGGTGTCGCGTATCCCATAAAAACATGACCGTTATAATGAATAAAAATGATCAAAAAAAGAAAGAAAAAGCAAAAGTTCATCAAGAGATTAGCCCACTAGATTTAATCATTCAAGTGATTAAATATAAGCCTAATTTTTATAGCTTGCGATTTAAAATTACATACATCATGCACATTTCTCTCTCGCTATGTGTTTAATGTGTTATCAATATGTATACTTCATAGCGGTGTTTGTAGTATTAACACAAATATTAATAATTTTTGTTATATGTAACAATCTTTGGAATTCAAAGTTACTATGATTGATTAATCCCCCCTTAATTTAAGTCAATGAAATATATTCTTGATAATCTAATGATTTTTTGACACAAAAAATAATGCATGTTTGTTGATCTTTTGTTGCCCCCAATTATCCGTTCTCCCTTACTGGATGGACTGATGGAGCCCATAACATGTTTTACCTCCATCATTTAGCATGACAAAAGAATCATCAAAGTAGTGGCCTTCAACCAATCACAACTATGCAGTTACTTGCTTAAGTGCCATTTAGCAAGCATCCATTAAGTGAATCTCGCTATGTTCAGAAGATTGACTCTACATAGATCATAGACCAAGATTCAATAAGACAGTCCAAGCTTTCTTTTCTGACTATGAAAAATGGCAATCATTGACCTTTGTTAAGGTCATTTTTATTGCGTAAACTTCTAGCTTTTTTCTTGGGTTTTCTTCCTCTACATCCTTGAATAATATAACATGTCAATAACAAAGATACGATAATATCTGCAAATCACCAGAACAACTACATTAGAAATTGCTTGCATCAATGATGAAGCATATCCCTAGTTTACCAAATATTACTGAAACAACTCATAGATCGAGGGAAGCCATAGTCTCTTATTACCGAAGAACAGTTTAGTTTACCCTAACAACATATCCTTCATGATTTCCACAAAGCAAGAACACTCCTCCAACCTAGCATGCCAAACAACAAATTGCTCTCACAATCTCATGCCACCGGCAGAATTGTTATAAATGCAAGGCATCCAGTGCTTATCATTATCTATTTGAAATCAACATGTCATCAGTTTTCTATCTTATCAGTTATTAGATCCAGCCTTAACATTGTGGCCAAGTAACTCCTATTCATCAAATAGTTCAATCAAGATCTATATGCAGGATGATAAGAATGACAAGAAAATCAGCATCATAGAAGAACACATTCACAATACACTCTTACTTTGAAGACAAGAACCATCACCAATAAAAAAAAAAAAAATAGCCCCACAACATTAATGAACTGCATAAAATGAAGTGAGAAGTTAACATGTAGCCGACCACAACTAGTTTAGATTAAGGCTTTGTTATTATTGTCATCATCGTTATCAAGAAAAAGATTTGAAAAAAGAAATATCGCAAGCAAAAAAATAATATCTCCAAATCATCGAAAGAATTACTGACTAAACTCAAATTTAGAAAATAAATGAAGATTCAAAAATAAGCCATCACAGTCAAAAATAAAGATAATATGTACAACCTACCAGGATCAGATTCAATAGTGCACCAAGACATGCTGAGAATTCCTTTAAGTGCTGCAAAGAGAAAGTCATGAATTGTGCTGAATTATGCATCATAAAAGGCAAATAATAACTAAAGAAAATCAAAGAAATTAAATTAGACCACATTCGAAAAAGATAAATAGAAAAGAAGAGTGACAAATTGCCAAAAGATCAGAAATCAATGGCTAAAGAGAAAACCCACTGTCATGCCACAATACCTAGCAAAGTGGTGAAACTAAATAATTTCAACCAGATGGCTCATTCAACACTTTCAGTTATCTACTATTCTTTTGATCAAAATGAGAGGCTAAGCCCCCCTAAGTATAACAACGATATAAACACCCATTGCAGTCAAATGTTTGCCAAAATTCTCAATAAAAGAGGAAGATTCAAATCCCATTCTCATTAACTCTTAATGAAATTCCATGACCAGTCAGCCATTCTTTTAACCGATTTCCCCTTTCTGTAGGAACGGAAGTCTTTGAAGGAATCACATGAGTTGGCAATGGTGCTTCTATAGAATATCATAGGGTTGTCTGCTCCATGATTATCATAAGGCCCATCGATCCAAGACACAACAGTAGAAAGAATTGCCTACAAGCTTAATATTGGATGCTCAAAAGGCCTACTCAGCAATCTTTAGGTCTTCCCAATATGTCCCCATAGATTCAATCAGTCGAACAGAAGTGACTGGAAAATGCCTAGAGCATGCAGCAAGAACGAGGCCAATATGACACCAACTGATAACGGCAAACAAAGAAAAGACAAGGGTGGAATAATAGAGAGCCACCATATTGTTTTCTGCTTTAATGCAAAAGTATAACTCTTCTATCAAACTCATTGATGCACTTGTGGATCCTTTAGCATGTCGTCATCCACATGTATAACGCAAATTGAACCATGATATCCTACATTGGTTAATATTGGCGTCGAATTGTCTTTTTGTCTCAAGGAGTCATGGTATAACTGGGAGAAGGTTTGATCTTACAAGTTTATTTTAAAATTCAGTAGAGTCTAAACTTAAAAAAGCCACAGAATGCAATTTCTGAATCTGTTTTCACAATAGAATTGCATGCTTTGGGAAAGCGCAACAAGATAATTTTTTTGAGGGGTAAACTTATTAAAAAGGTTATCTTTCGGAAAATTATTAAGCCTTCAACGTCTTCGATGGGATTAGAAAACAGGCATCTACTATCCGTTTCTAATGACTATTTTCTTAAGTAAATTGTTCCTTTTTTTTTTTTAATCCATCAAGAAGCTTTTTAGAGGCAAGTGCAACGAGTAAAGGCAATATCGGGGCATAACATGTCCTCAATTTCATCAAAAATAACTAAACAAAACTTATTTGTCGAATCCAAAACAAAAGAACAAAAAATAAAGAAATTAGAGCGGAAAAGAGATGGGGAAGAAGAAAAGGAAGAGGGCAGGAACCACAAGCGCTTACCTGGTCACTGGCTGTAGAGCGTCGAGTCCACCTCCGGCCCGAACCGCCGGTCGAGCGCTTTCTTCTCGCCCCTTCTTCTATCCACCGCGTTAGGGCTCGTTATTATGCTGAGATAACTCCGCAGAGCAGGGACGGACGAGAGCCATGGGACCCGTGTCGGCATAAATAACGGGTCGGATAGAAGGTTGATAACAAATTATCCGACCCGCAAACGAACCCGCTCCCTGTAGACTGCAGGTCGACCGCGCCGTTTTTTTTTTTTTTTTATTACAAATGGGCGATCACATCAGTCTAGTGTCAAGCTCAACATATCAGAATATAAAATCTGAGATAGAACCGTAGGACATAAGACTCCGGCCGCCAGAGCCACGAACTAGAGTGATGGGCAACCCGTAAAGCAACCCAGTCAGCCGCTGAATTGGCTTCGCGATAAATATGACGAACCTGAACACTATAGGCTTGATGGAACATCGTCCGGATGTCGCATAACAGAGGGTTGGTAGGCATAGGGTCGCCGGAGTCCTGCTGGAGCCAGCGCACCACGATAATAGAGTCCCCCTCGATGATAAGTCGGCGAATACCCAGAGTACGAATAGTATGAGAAATGCCAGCCCACGCCGCATATAACTCAGCTAGCGGCACTGACAGGTCAAGAGAACCAAAACCACCAGCCGCAATCATCACCCCATCCGATCCACGAATCACAAAACCTGAACCAGCCAAGCGGTTTTGAACACTGCCGTCAAAGTTGATTTTGATAGACCCTAGTGGGGGGAGTTCCCAGGAGATAAAGACCATACACCGGTGCGCTGCCGAGGCAGTAGGGGAATCCCAGATACTTGGTCTATCATTATCAATGCCTGATAAGCCGCCTTATCTTCTTTCCACCGCACCAGGCCCATTATTTTGGAGGGGGAAAAGTCTTTTGCACCGCCTCCGGTGCAACAACTCATACATGGACTGTATCACTTTTTTTTATTGATCCATATAGGTTTTACATGGCCTAAAGATGCAGAATGGAATAGCTCTGATACGATGTTACGTTTTGATTGTGACGTTCATTAAATACGCTTTTTTCAGACGAAAATACCCTTTCTCTCCATCCTTCTTCTCTTCTACAGTATTTGTACGTAAAGCGAATGACATATTTGCCCTTTACGACATCCCAGCTTTACCATTAAGATACCGTAGTTTTGGCGAGCCGGAGGAAATCGGTTGAAAATCAGTAGTATTAAGATACCCCATATTTACTATTAAGATACCGTAGTTACAAACCTACGACACTCGTGCTTCAAACGGATGATGAAGAAAAGCCTCGCGTCATCACAGGAGGATATCGGCCAAAAATCAATAACGACACCCCAACTGAAATAGTATGACACCCTAGTTACTTCTCATCCTACGACACACATTCACACTTACCGCTCGAAAAACCCCAGCTTTACCGTTAAGACACCATAGGTTCAAACTTACAAAAGTCGTGGCCTTACAACGGATGCTGGAGAAAAGCCTCGTGACATCGCAGGAGGTAAAAACAGTGAGGATACCCTAGCTGAATTATTACAATACCCAAGTTACAAACCTAAGACACCCGTTGATGCTTAGGAGAAAACTTTACGACATCCCAGGAGGAACTCGGTTGAAAACCAATGACGACATCCAAGCTGAAATAGTACGATACCCTAGTTACAAACCTAAGACATCCGTTCATGCTTTGGGGAAAAGCTTTACAACATCTTAGGAGAAAATCAACTGTAATAAAGCTACAACACCCCAGATTTACTATTAAGACACCGTAGTTACAAGCTTAGGACACTCGTGCTTCAAACGGATGCTGGAGAAAAGCCTTGCAACATCGTAGGAGGAAATCGGCCAAAAATTAGTGACGACACCCCAGCTGAAATAATACGACACCTTAATTACAAACCTAAGACACCCGTTCATGCTTACCGCCCGGAACACCCCAGCATTACCATTAAGTCACCGTAGGTTCAAACTTATGACACCCGTGGCCTTACAACGGATGCTGGAGAAAAGCCTCGTTACATCGCAGGAGGTAATTGGCCGAAAAACAGTAAGGACACCCCAACTGAATTATTACGATACCTAAGTTACAAACCTACGACATCCGTTGACGCTTAGGAGATAACTTTACAACATCCCAGGAGAAAATCGGCCGAAAATCAATGACGACATCCAAGCTGAAATAGTACGATACCCTAGTTACAAACCCAAGACATCCGTTCATGCTTAGGGAAAAAGCTTTATGACATCTCAGGAGAAGTAGGGTATCGTAGGATGAGAAGTGGGGTGTCGTAACAGCAACGGCATCCCAGAATAACGACATCGCAGGAGGAAAACTAAACACCCAGATTGAGAACTAAGACACCCTAGTTACAAACCTACGACACCCGTATGAGGCTTTTGAGGATGTCGTTAGTTTAAAGCTTAGGCGTTGTAATGTGAGAACATGGGTGTCGCAACAGCCTTTCGGGGATGTCCGTTCCTGCTGTAATCAAATTGCTCGTGTGTCATCATTTTGAAGCTCGGGTGTCGTAACGTGATAATTGGGGCATCGTCATTTTTCAGCAGTCGCAAGTTGAACTATAATTAAAATTATTATGCATTGCAAATTTTCTTTAAAATGTCATATGGAAATGCTTTTTTGTGTTTTCACATTGACCTCTATGGCCTCGCTTTCTCTTCTTCACACTTGTATGCTCAAAAAGGGATTTCGGAGCATTCTCATCGAACTCAGTGTTCTAATCCCCGATTCGGAACAAATATCGGCCATGCTAGCATTCTTCGTTATAGTAAATAGAAGTGTCTCTCCTCGCATGACGGAATGAGCACTTTCCAATCATTTAATCGGCCATGTGGCGCTCGTGCTTTAAATGCACGCTGAATGGATAACTTTACGACATCTGAAGAGGAAACCGGCCAAAAAAAGTCGGGAGTATTATGACACCCAAGTTAAAGAAATACGATACCTCAGTTAAAGAAATACGACACCCTAGTTATGTTCGTCCGAAAAAAGTTCGCGATACCGCAGTTGAAATATTACGACACCCTAGCGATAACACTACAACACCCATGCTTATAACAGACGCTGGAGAGAAGCCCTACAACACTCCAGGAGGAATTCAGCCAAAAATTGTTCGTGACACCTTAGTTGAAATGTTACGACACCCTAGCGACAACGCTACGACACTCGTTCCTTATAACGAACGCTGGAGAGAAGCCCCGCGACACCCCAGGAGGAATTTAGCCGAAAATCGTTCGCGACACCCCAATTGAAATGTTACGACACCCTATTGACAATGCTACAACACCCGTTCTTATAACGGACGCTAGAGAGAAGCCCTGCGATACCTCAGGAGGAATTTGGCCAAAAATTGTTTGCGGTATCTCAGTTGAAACGTTACGACACCCTATCGACAATGTTACGACACCTGTGCCTTATAACGGCCGCTGGAGAGAAGCCCTGCGACATCCCAGGAGGAATTCGGTCGACAATCGTTGGCAACACCCCAGTTGAAACGTTACAACATCCTATCGACAACGCTACAACACCCATGCTTATAACTGATGCTGGAGGAGAAGCCCCACGATACCCCAAGAGGAATTTGGCCGAAAATCATTTGCGACAGCCCAGTTGAAATGTTACGACACCCTATCGATAATGCTATGACACTCGTGCCTTATAACGGACGCTGGAGAGAAGCCCCGTGATACCCCAAGAGGAATTCAGCCGAAAATCATTCGCGACACCCCAGTTAAAATGTTACGATAGCCTATCGACAACGCTATGACACCCATGCTTATAACAGACGCTGGAGAGAAGCCCCGCAACACCCCAGGAGAAATTCGATCGAAAATCATTTGTGACACCCTAGTTAAAATGTTACGACACCCTCCCTATCAACAATGCTATGACACTCGTGCCTTATAACGGACGTTGGAGAGAAGCCCCGCGATACCCCAAGAGGAATTCGGCCAAAAATCATTCGCGACACCCTAGTTGAAACATTATGACATCCTATCGACAACGCTATGACACCCATGCTTATAACGGACATTGGAGAGAAGCCCCGCAACACCCCAGGAGGAATTCGGCCAAAAATCATTCGTGACACCCCAGTTGAAACGTTACAACACCCTATCGACAATGCTACGACACCCATGCCTTATAGCGGACGCTGGAGAGAAGTCCCGCGACACCCTAAGAGGAATTCGGCCAAAATCGTTCGTGATACACCAGTTGAAACGTTACGACACCCTTGGTATAAACTTATGACACCACTACAATATATTTGAACTAGATGGGAGTTTTGACATCACCCTAGTTGTAATCCGATGACACCCTATTAAGTCAGCTATGCCACCTTTTCTAGAAAAGTTGCATAACGTGGCCGATCGGTATGGGTTTGCGGATCAGTGATATGATCGTGCCACTCCTAGTTTCTTTTCATCTTCCTCTGAGGTTAGCATAAAAAAAATTTTAAACCTTAGAGGTCCTTCATTTGTTGCTCGAGAAGCCGCTGGTGTCCTAAATTTCCTTCACTATTGTTTCTTCCATCTATTTTGCTACATGGAGATGAGTGGTTTCGTTTGTGGATGAAGAGCGTGAACAAAGAAGCACCGGAAGGAGAAAATGGTGGAAGAAAGCAAAGAAATCATTCTTTATTCAAATGAGGATGCAACTCATTTAGGTTCCATTCCATATGAAGCTATAGAATCGGGAAGAGGTAAACATCACCTTGATTCTTTTATTCATATATTATGACATCCTCTCTTAAAATATCATGACACCCTAGTTCATATATAATGGCACCTAGCTGACAAATATGTTTATCCCATATGTTTTAGATGACATGAGAATTATTTCAGTCACCCCAGTGAAGGCTTCCCAGTTGTTTAAGAATAGTTACAGGTCGGCCGTTTACGTTCAGAATGTTTGGAAGATGGGGTTTACTATACAACATACAAAACTTATCCAAAGGACCTCATTTGGTGCCTTCGTCGACATGCAAATGTGGTAAAGCACCAAGGTGTAGGAGCGCATGAATTCGGGATAAAGCGGGATGAAGCACATTGGACCCACTTGATGCTACTAGTTGATCTTTATAATGTCTTTCATATTATCTTATCTTGTCTTTTGTCATGTTGGTATGGGTCTTTTGTTATGTTTGTATGGTTTTGTTGGGTCATGGGTATTTTGGTCATTGTAGGAGTCCATATAAAAGGATGTGTGGATGAGCTAAGGTTTTTTATCTTGGATATTTTGGGAGCTCTTTGAGAGTGCTTGTGGCGGCTTAAATTTGTCTTCATCGGTGAGCTTGAGATCGGTAGCGGCGTAGCAATACGGTGTCTACTTGGGCTGGCAAGGGGGTAGGTTTATTCCCGAGCTAGAGAGATCAAACCACGAGCTGTAGTGGGGAGATCTCATCTATCTATCATCTTTCTTTACTGCTGTATTTTTCTTTGTTTCGGAGGCTTGTAATAGGTGGGATTTGTTGGTTATTGAAGTGGTGTTTTTCATTGTTGTCAAATCTAGTTTGTTCATGTTAGATCTCATTTTATGCTTGATCTTGATGTGAAAACCCTCTCAAATCTGTGTGAAGTGTGCAAGGAACCAAGGTAATCATTGGTGTGGTCAGAAGCTTTCTTCCACCTCCCGAACAACATCTAAAAACAATGGCAAGGATCGAAGGACTAAATCTTCACTCACAAAGGGGACAAATTCTGGGTGCACTCCAGGTGTTTGATCAAATTTCTGAACCAAATTTTGTGAGGTTGGAGGTTGTTGAACCCATTGTTATGGAGCCCAAGTGAGGAAACTTAACAAAATGTTCTCAATCGACAAGCGACTGCTAGCAGACATCATACGATGTCACAATGGAGGCGAGGAGTTTATTTTCTGTGGCAAGGCGGTCTTATTCAGTGCTGACGAAGTCGCACTTATTCTTGGTCTTCCAGCTCATGGAAAGAAGATTGACACGTCCTGTCAGTTCAATGAAAGGTTGTTCAAACGATTTGGCTAGGGTTTAGATCTTCGTCAAAAAGGGTTGGAGAAGTTAATATATGGACTCTGATCATCCAAGATATAGGAGGATGTCGAGGACACTGTCAGACTTTGGATCGCCTACATATTTGCCATGTTTTTGGCTCCAAAGTCTAATCAGACATGTCCACGATATCTCATCCAGCACTTGGATGACTTAACTCAACTGGAGAGGATCGACTAGGCTTCCGCATTCAAGGAATTGATCGTTCTGGCTATCCCAGAAGTCGCTGCTTGCTTGCGATCCGAGAAGCTGGTCCATTCAAAGAGAGCAAACAAGGTTAGAAGGCAGCCTACCCTGTTCGGATGCTCGGCAGTGCTGGTGGTAATAATTATTGAGATGCAGAAAGAGTGTCGTTAATATAATTTTTTGTTAATATTAGATTTTTTTATATCCCAAAATTATCATGTTCAGGCATGGTTCCTCGAGCATACATTAATGCGAGCACCAGCATATCCCAATAAACTGCCCCGGCTATTGAAGTGGTATGACAACCAATTGAATATCTAGTCTGTTCGGGTTGCCAACATGCAGCCTCACAACTTACTAAGCTAATCCATTGCTCTGATCATATTTTTTTACTTAATTTATTAATATTTATTTTAAATTAATTTGTTTATCATCTTGCCTTGCAGATGGAGGGAGCTATTATACCACTGTCACAAGAGCGTTGGCTTCTCACTAAACATACAGTAGCATCCTCTGAACTAACAGATAGCTGTGAAAGCTGTGCCGAGTTCAGGATTGAATTGGCGTGTGTTAAGGATTGTTGACCCCAGATTGATTTTGATGATTACAAAACAGTTAGGCAACTCTAAGCTTGATACAGGAAAGTTCGGTCACCTTGCAAGTAAGTGTCTGCGTGCAAAATTTCATTGGTAAGAAAGTACTTTATTTAATTGGCTTTGAATATTTTTTATTAGCTTGAGAGTTAACTGGTTAGCTAGCTTGTTATTCCATTTAGCTAACTGGCATGACTTTCAGCTAATTGGGAAACATTCTCAGTGCTTGGGCCGAACGTCATTGTATTTTAGTTAGCTGGTTAGCTAACTTGTTAGCTAGCTCGAGATCCTTCAGCTAACTAATCTTCACGTCACTATAAGTTGGCCGAACACTCTTCTTTTCTAGCTAACTGGTTAGTTAGCTCATGGTACCCTGATAGCTAACTGGAATTTGCTTTTAGTTGCCCGGCCGAATTGCCTCAAATTCTAGTTAACTGCTAAGCTAGCTGCCAGGTCTTCTAGCTAGCTGGCAGTTCCTTTAGCTAACTGCTTAGCTAACTATTGTATCCTGGAGCTAACTGGTTAGTTAACTATTCTTTACTGTAAGCGTGTGGCCGTGCGTTTTGAAATTTTAGTTAGCTGAAGAGCTAGCTCCCTCTCTCCACTGGCCATTTGTTTTCTCTGCTTAGCTAACTGGAAAGCTAGCTATTTTTTCGTTAGTTAGCTGGAGAGCTAACTAAGCTGGGCGGTTCCTTACTGTTTTTGAATTTAGTTAGCTAGTGAGCTAACTGGCTATCTTTTAGCTAACTGAAGAGCTAACTCTCCATCTCCTGTTTTTCCTGCAGCCGAGAGCTTTATACTTTTAGTTAGCTGGGGAGCTAACTAGCATTCAACGACACTTTCTCCTGACTTTTTTGTTTTGCCTGTTAGTTAGCTGGAGAGCTAACTATCCATTGTTTAGTTAGCTGGTGAGCTAACTAAGTGTTCTGAACTTTTTGTCCTGGCCATTGCTTTTTCTGTTAGTTAGCTAGAGAGCTAACTAGCAACCTGTTTAGCTAACTAATGAGCTGCCTCTGGATGTTCTTTTTTAACCTTGGCCTCTCTTGTGAGCTAGCTGACTAGCTAGCTGGGGACTTTTGCTTAAGCCTTGCCCGAATGGTTTCTTGCTTCAGCTGCCTGGAGTTATTCTTTCATCCAACTACCGCCTGAGTTCTTGAGTTTGCTTTTTCTCTCTTACTCTCTCTCTATTGCTATTTTAAGCTACACTTAACTTTTGGATTTTTGAATTTTTGCAGTACTCTTCCTTCCTCAAATGGAGATCAGCATTCAATGCTTAAGGGAAACATTTATAACGGTTATATTTTCTTCCCGTTTTATTTCCATTTGTTCCTAATGTATCTAACGGATCTTTTCTTATTGGATGATTATAAAAAGGTGGGATTTGAAGCACACCATAACGATTCGGAAAAAGAGTTTTTAAAGAGAAAGAAAATCCAAGAAAAGAGCTCATATTGCATATTATTGAGTGGTTGTTGCTGTGCATTCAAGTTCATTCATTGCTCCAAAAAGTCGTTCGGATCTTTGAAGCTTTTCAAGCAATCAAGGCTTCAGCTACTTCGACCTCGTTCATTTATTGCTGAGTTTATTGCTTCAAAAATTATAAAGTATACTCTGAATATTTGCTCATTGTGGGAGCTTCTCTTTATCATTCCTTAATCATTTTTGTAAAAGGGTTAGTGTTAACCCTGATTATTTTGGGCTTCCTTGTGCCTTGAAACAAGAGGACTAGCCTAGGTTTGGCTAGGGGTTTTGGCTTTCTTGTACCGTGAAACAAGAGGACTAGCCTGGTGTGGCTAGGGGTTTTTGGCTACCTTGTGCCGTATAAATAGAGGGCTAGCCTAGTTTGGCTAGAGGTTGTAATCGTTGTGATACGATTAGTGGAATTCCCAAAGGTTTTGGGGAGTGGATGTAGGTGCTGAGTTTGGCACCGAACCACTATAAACTTTTGTGTGTTTGTGGTTGTTTGATTCTCTACTGTTATCATTCTGTGCACTCCACTACACCGCTGCCAATCAAGATTAGGGTTTAAGCACATACTTGCATAGTAATCAATTTATTTTTAATAACCCAATTCACCCCCTCTTGGGTTGCTACATCTGGGCAACAAGTGGTATCAGAGCAGAGTTCTCTTGATTTCTACAGCTTTGATTAGCTTGGAGCCAAAGATCAGTAGTAATCCCAATGAGTTCTATGTTGACTGAAGGACAATCAACTAATAGACCACCTTTGTTCAATGGAACAAATTACACATATTGGAAAGCACGAATGAAAATCTTCATTCAAGCACTAGATTATGATTTATTGGGAATCATAATTAATGGACCACACACACCCACTATTTTGATTGAAAATGTTAATATTGCAAAGCCTGAATCTGAATGGGATGAGCAAGACAAAAAATTAGCTCAATTAAATGCTAAGGCTATGAATGTTCTTTATTGCTCTCTTGATGCAAATGAGTTTAATCGCATATCTACTTGTATGTCTGCTAAGAAAATATGGGATAGACTTGAAGTCACCCATGAGGGTATAAATCAAGTCAAGGAATTCAAAATAAATATGCTTGTTCATAAGTATGAATTATTTAAGATGGATCCTGCTGAAAATATTACTGATATGTTTACAAGATTTACTTATATTATTAATGGATTGAAAAGTCTTGGAAAATCTTATGCTAACAGTGATCTTGTTAGAAAAATCTTAAGATCTTTAGCTAGGACATGGGAAGCAAAAGTCACTGCAATTCAAGAAGCAAAAGATCTCAACAATTTATCACTTGAAGAGTTGGTCGGTTCTTTGATGACTCATGACCTTCAGCAACGACAACATATCGATGAAGATGAATCAAAGAAGAAAATGACTATGGCTTTGAAGAGTGTAACTCAAGAAGATGAAAGTGAAGAAACCACTAGTGACAGTGAGAAAGATGATGAAATGACACTTATTTCAAGGAAATTTAAAAGGTTTATGAAGAGAAAGAAATTTGGAAAAAGAAAACAATTTGTCAAAGAAGACCATAGCAAAATAAGAGTGAACCTCCTACATGCTATGAGTGCAAGAAGCCTGGACACATCAGACCAGATTGTCCACTATTAAAGAAAGGATCTAAAAGAATAAAGAAGAAGGCAATGATGGCCACTTGGAGCGACAGTGAAGCAACAAGTTCAGAAGATGAAGAGAAAACTGAAGTTGCAAATGTTTGCTTCATGGCTGATAATGATGAGGTAAGCTCTAACCTTTTAGATGACTTTACCTTTGATGAATTGCAATGTGCATTTTATGAACTTATTGATGATTTTGCAAATTTAAGTTCAAAAAGCAAAGAATTGAAAAATGAAATCAAAAATCTTACTCTTGAAAAAGAAAGAATTTCAAAGGATAATGAATCATTGTTAAAGGAAAACCAAGATTTGAAAAATGAAGTGGATAAATTAAAACCAATTGTTGATAGATTTAGTCTAAGTTCAGAAAAATTAGAAATGATTTTAAATAGTCAAAGAGCTGTTTACAATAGAGCTGATCTTGGATACAATACTTTTAAAAGATAAAAATTTTTGAAAAATATTTATGAGCATGCTGATGATTCTATTAAGATTACATGTTTTAAATATAGAAAAATTGGACACAAAACTTATATTTGTCAAACACAAAAGATAAGAAAAATATGGGTTCCAAAAGGAACCATCTTGACTAACCCCAAAGGATCCAAGAAAGCTTGGGTACCTAAAAACAAAAATTAAAATTGTGTATGCAGGTGTGTCTTGCAACCCGAGCAATTAAAAGATAATGGTACTTGGATAGCGGGTGCTCAAGACACATGACCGGTGATGAATCGCAATTCATCACTTTGAAAGCAAAAGATGGAGGTGTTATTACTTTCGGTGATAATGGCCAAGGAAAAATAATTGGCATTGGAAAAATAGGTATCACACCTCATGCTTATATTGATAATGTTTTGCTTATGAAAGGACTAAAACATAATTTACTTAGCATTAGTCAACTATGTGACAAAGGATTTAATGTTACTTTTAAATCATCTCTATGCATTGTTAAAAATCCTGCAAATGAAAATATGAAATTTGTTGGTCATAGGCATGGTAATGTATACATTGTTAATTTAAATGATTTGCATGATCAAAATATTGATTGCCTAGTTGCTACAAATAATAAAACTGATAATAGTTGGTTATGGCATCGTAGGCTAGCTCATGCAAGCATGGATTTACTATCTAAATTAATTAAGAAGGATTTAGTACATGGTTTGCCAAAACTTGTTTTTGAAAAAGATAAGATTTGTAACGCTTGTCAATTTGGAAAACAAACCCGAGTTTCTTTTAAATCAAAGAATTTAGTTTCAACCACTAGACCTTTGGAGCTCTTGCATATGGATTTGTTCGGTC
This sequence comes from Calamus simplicifolius, assembly GCA_900491605.1. Classification (NCBI taxonomy): domain Eukaryota; kingdom Viridiplantae; phylum Streptophyta; class Magnoliopsida; order Arecales; family Arecaceae; genus Calamus; species Calamus simplicifolius. The sequence continues at coordinate 68,364 of UESW01000045.1, forward strand.
CTACAAGAACAACTAGTCTAGGAGGTAAAAGATACGGTTTTGTTGTTATTGATGATTTCTCTCGCTTTACATGGGTTTTATTTCTATCTAGTAAAGACGAAGCGCTTTCAGCATTTCAAAAATTATTCAAAAGAATTACAAACGAAAAGAATTCTTCTGTTTTATTGATACGAAGTGATCATGGAAAAGAATTTGAAAACAAATCTTTTGAAGAATTTTGTAATGAAATGGAATTGAACATAATTTTTCTGCACAAAGAACACCACAAAAAAATGGAGTAGTTGAAAGAAAGAATAGAACATTAGAGGAAATGGCGCGTACCATGTTGTATGAAAGCAATCTTCCAAAATATTTTTGGGCAGAAGCTATTAACAATGTCTGTTATATTTTAAATCGTGCATTAATCAGACCTGTTTTGAAAAATACTCCATATGAACTTTGGAAAGGAAGAAAACCTAATATAAGTTACTTTCATGTTTTTGGATGCTGATGTTTTGTATTAAATAATGAAAAATCAAACCTTGATAAATTTGATGCTAAGTTTGATGAAGGAATTTTTCTTGGATATTCTTTACATAGTAGAGCTTTCAGAATAGTCAACAAAAAGACTTTAGTAGTTGAAGAATCAATTCATGTTATCTTTGATGAATCTAATGATCTTCCATCAAGGAAGGGAAAAGGTATAAATGATGCAGATGACATTGAAGATTAATTCAAGGACATCACACTAAAGGATAAGAGCGACACAGATACACAAAAGGTAAATGGAGAAGGGAATGCTGACCTACCTGAAGCCTCACAAGGTAATGATGAATTAGAAAGAGGTTGGAGGTATGTTCTTAGTCACCCCAAAGATCTAATTATTGGTGATCCTTCTCAAGGAGCTAGAACTAGATCGTCATTTAGAGATGCTTGTAATAATTTAGCATTTGTATCTAAAATTGAACCTAAATGTTATGATGATGCTAAAAATGATGTTGATTGGATTAATGTCATGCATGAGGAACTTAACCAATTTGAAAGAAATAATGTTTGGACTCTTATTGAAAGACCTCATAATCATCAAATTATTGGAACTAAATGGGTTTATAGAAACAAATTAAATGAACATGGTAATATAATTAGAAATAAGGCAAGATTGGTAGCTAAGGGTTATAATCAAGAGGAGGGGATTGATTTTGATGAAACTTATGCCCCTGTTGCTATATTAGAAGCTATTATATTACTTTTTGCTTATGCTTGTTATATGAATTTTAAATTGTATCAAATGGATGTTAAAAGCGCTTTCTTGAATGGATATGCTGAACAAGTTTTTATGGATCAACCACCTGGCTTTGAAAATCACTTGTTTCCAAATCACGTTTACAAATTAAACAAGGCTTTATATGGTTTGAAGCAAGCACCCCGGGCATGGTATGAAAGATTAAGCAAATTCTTGATTAGTAATGATTTTATTCGAGGAATTATGGATACAACTTCATTTATTAAAAGACAAAATAAAGATATATTAATTATTCAAATCTATGTTGATGATATCATATTTGGTGCCACTAATGATTCTTTGTGCAAAGACTTTGCTAAGCTTATGCAGGGAGAGTTCGAGATGAGTATGATGGGTGAGCTGACCTACTTCCTCGGACTACAAATTAAACAAAGCAAAGATGGGATCTTCATAAGCCAATCCAAATACACCAAAGAAATGATCAAGAAGTTTGGCATGGAGACATCCAAGAGTATCGGTACCCCTATGAGCTCATCATGTAGACTTGAATCTTATAATTCTGAAAAATCTGTTGATTTAAAATTATATAGAGGCATGATTGGATTATTATTATATTTAACTGCTAGTAGGCCAGATATTTTATTTAGTGTTTGCATGTGTGCAAGATATCAAGCCAATCCTAAAGAATCACACTTGCTTGCGGTTAAAAGAATATTTAAATATTTAAATGGAACAATAAATTTGGGTATATGGTATGATAAACAATCTAGCATTGATTTAATAGGATACACTGATTCTGACTTTGCTGGATGTAAATTAGATAGGAAATCAACCACTGGAACCTGCCAATTTCTAGGTGTTAACTTAATTTCATGGTTTAGCAAAAAGCAAACTTTAGTAGCATTGTCTACGGCCGAGGCCGAATACATTGCAGCTGGAAGTTGCTGTGCTCAAATTTTATGAATTAAGCAACAGCTAGAAGATTATGGTATTAAACAAAAGGGTATACCTATAAAATGTGATAATACAAGTGCAATCAATTTAACTAAGAATCCTATTCAACATTCCAGAACCAAATATATTGAAATTAGACATTATTTCATTAGAGATCACGTAAATAATGGAAATGTTGTTATTGAATTTCTAAACACTGAAAATCAAATTGCTGATATTTTCACTAAGCCTCTTGATGAAACAAAATTTTATGAAATCAGAAGAGAATTGGGAATGTTTGATCCAACTATTTAATGAATCAATTAATGAATTGATATAATATCTAATTGATGTGACATCTTTTAAATCAAATCAATTAAAGGGAACATCCTGTCAAATTAATTGCTTGAGTATGCTGCATGCTTTAAGTCTTTTCATCTTTATGAATGCCAACTGTTATACTTCCTTAAATCCATCCACCAACCGGACGTTTGAAGCCTTTTTAATTTTATTCATGGCAGTTACCTGACCAGGCAACCAAACAGTCACCTGGCTAGCTAACCACCAAGCCATCTCTCTATATAAACTTTTTACCAAATCAATTCTTTCATTCCACGATCGTCTCCCTCAACCGAGCGTCTTCACCGAGCGTCCTCTCTCCTCTCTCATCCTCTCTTCATTCCATTGATCTCTTTCTTTCCTCCATTCATTCAATCATTCCATCTTGAAGATAGTAGATGGCTCCCAAGAAGAAGGCAGTTGCTAGAGATGATGATTGTGCCGATCTTTGCCGGAAGTCTTCTATTTCTTCATCTCATATCAACTCTCTTCTTGCATCTAAATCCTTTGCTCATGGAAGGTTAGTTGTTTTTAACTTCTTAGAACAAGAAGGTTTTAAAAATGGAAATCTTTTAATTAATCAAGGTTGGGATAAGCTTCTTTCTACCAAGAGACCTATTTATCCTGAGCTTATTAGGGAATTCTATGAAAATATCTCTTTTGGTAGTGGAACTATCTCTTCCTTTGTGAAAAAGACTAAAATCGACCTAAACTGCAAAACGTTAGGATGTGCTCTTAATATTCCATCTGATGGTTTCTTAGAAGTCCTACCCAGTGAACGTGGATATAAAATAGGTTTAATCCTTAATATTGATGATTGTGAAGCCAGTAATATTGAAATTCTAGATGCCAACATGCTATCTGTAGAAAATAGACTGTTTCACAGTATCATCGCCAAAATCCTAGCCCCTCGTGCTGGTTCGTTTAATGTATTAAATGATAGGGACATATGCATAATGTATGACATCTTAATAGAATACCCTGTTGATCTACCTCAACTGATGTTGACCGTAATGAAAGAATCCTTGTCTAGATCTAAGGCTGCATTGCCCTACAGAATGTTTCTCACTTATGTATTTGAGTTTTTCAATATTAAGCTTAAGGAAGAAACTGCAGTGGCATTACGTCACTCTGAGTTTTTAATGCTCATTCACTGCACCATATGGACTTTGCCAAACGGAATGGTATTTGGTTAAAGGTTAGGTCTAGAACTGGTCAGTCTAGTATGCCACCGCCAACTGTAATGCCACCGCCAACTGTAACTCAATCTGCTTGTTCTCCTCAAAACTTCTTCAACTTTGACTTCAACCATCCGAATCCTTACCTTGCTACTATGTCTGATGATCAAAATCCTTTTCAATCTGATCCACCCAATATGAATGCTCCTGGACCTTCTTATCGTAATGACAATCAAGGTCCTGCTCCTCTTCCTGTAGTATGTATAAGTGATGATCAAATTCACCTCATTATCAATGAATTGACCCTTGCCTCTTCTAGTCGAAGCTCTGGAGACAGCGCTTCTTCTATCAATGATCAGACTCTCGTTCCACATATTTTTTCTGTGTTTGAAAACATATCTCAGTTTAAACTTATTCTTGAGAGACTTGTCCATGATGTGAACATTCTCAATGGAAGAGTTTTTCATCACAATGAATCTGTCATGGAGCGGATCCAAAAGAGATTAATTTCCTAAAAGGTAAGCTTGAGAATTTTGAAACTAAGGCAGAGTGGGTAGAGCACCGAATGAGATCTACAGAGACCCAGACCTGGGATGCAGCAAACGCTGTTGACCATTGGACTACAACCCTCTCAAGGCTGAGTCAACTCATGGAGACTCTCATCACTCTTTCTGCCGCCTCTGCGCCTGATGCTTTTTTTTCTCATCCGCACCTTTGGACTCCACCGACACGGCCTTCCTCCGACAAGCTAGGATCTTCAAACAAGCCAAATGTTTCTTCAGTGCATATTTATTCTTCTGATGACGACAAGTGATTATGTTTGACTTATGTTGTAACCGTACTTAGTATTGTTTCTGTGATGCATTTTTATGACTATGTTTTATGACTTGAGACCATGGCGTGTAATGTTTGTATTACTCTATTTTGTAATGATCTGAATGACTGCTCAAATTATGTATGATTGCTTACATCTCCTTGATATATTATGCTTAAATTTATTGCAAAACTCTTCAAACTTCTTTTTGATTAATAAAAAAAAGGGGGAGAAGATTATTGCATACATTAAGGAATGGAGTAAAGTAATAACTCCATATATTCAGGGGGAGAAAAAGAGTTCACTTATTCAGTTTGACAGGGAGAGAAATTAATGTTTTCTTATTACACTCCTGTCACTTCCTATATTTGCTCTTTAAGTGCTTAAAGGTTTTGTCATCATCAAAAAGGGGGAGATTGTTGACCCCATATTGATTTTGATGATTACAAAACAGTTAGGCAACTCTAAGCTTGATACAGGGAAGTTCGGTCGCCTTGCAAGTAAGTATATGCGTGCAAAATTTCATTGGTAAGAAAGTACTTCATTTAATTGGCTTTGAATATTTTTTATTAGCTTGAGAGTTAATTGGTTAGCTAGCTTGTTATTCCATTTAGCTAACTGGCACGACTTTCAGCTAACTGGGAAACATTCTCAGTGCTTGGGCCGAATGTCATTGTATTTTAGTTAGCTGGGCGGTTCCTTACTGTTTTTGAATTTAGTTAGCTAGTGAGCTAACTGGCTATCTTTTAGCTAACTGAAGAGCTAACTCTCCATCTCCTGTTTTTCCTACAGCCGAGAGCTTTATACTTTTAGTTAGCTGGAGAGCTAATTGGCATTCAACGGCACTTTCTCCTGACTTTTTTGTTTTGTCTGTTAGTTAGCTGGAGAGCTAACTATCCATTGTTTAGTTAGCTGATGAGCTAACTAAGTGTTCTAAACTTTTTTGTCCTGGCAGTTGCTTTCTCTGTTAGTTAGCTAGAGAGCTAACTAGCAACCTGTTTAGCTAACTAATGAGCTGCCTCTGGACGTTCTTTTTCAACCTTGTCCTCTCTTGTGAGCTAGCTGACTAGCTAGCTGGGGACTTTTGCTTAAGCCTTGGCCGAATGGTTTCTTGCTTCAGCTGCCTGGAGTTATTCTTTCAGCCAACTACCGCCTAAGTTCTTGAGTTTGCTTTTCCTCTCTTACTCTCTCTCTATTGCTATTTTAAACTATACTTAACTTTTGGATTTTTGAATTTTTGCAGTGCTCTTCCTTCCTCAAATGGAGATCAGCATTCAATGCTTAAGGGAAACATTTATAATGGTTATATTTTCTTCCCGTTTTTATTTCCATTTGTTCCTAATGTATCTAACGGATCTTTTCTTGTTGGATGATTATAAAAAGGTGGGATTTGAAGCACACCATGACGATTCGGAAAAAGAGTTTTTAAAGAGAAAGAAAATCCAAGAAAAGAGCTCATATTGCATATTGTTGAGTGGTTGTTGTTGTGCATTCAAGTTCATTCATTGCTCCAAAAAGTCGTCTGGATCTTTGAAGCTTTTCAAGCAATCAAGACTTCAGCTACTTCGAGCTCGTTCATTTATTGCTGAGTTTATTGCTTCAAAAATTGTAAAGTATACTCTGAATATTTGCTCATTGTGGGAGCTTCTCTTTATCATTCTTTGATCATTTTTGTAAAAGGGTTAATGTTAACCCTGATTATTTTGGGCTTCCTTGTGCCTTGAAACAAGAGGACTAGCCTAGGTTTGGCTAGGGTTTTTGGCTTCCTTGTGCCGTGAAACAAGAGGACTAGCCTGGTGTGGCTAAGGGTTTTTGTCTACCTTGTGCCATATAAACAAGAGGGCTAGCCTAGTTTGGCTAGAGGTTGTAATCGTTGTGATACGATTAGTGGAATTTCCAAAGGTTTTAGGGAGTGGATGTAGGTGCTGAGTTTGGCACCGAACCACTATAAACTTTTGTGTGTTTGTGGTTGTTTGATTCTCTACTGTTATCATTCTGTGCACTCCACTACACCGCTGCCAATCAAGATTAGGGTTTAAGCACATATTTGCATAGTAATCAATTTGTTTTTAATAACCCAATTCACTCCCCTTTTGGGTTGCTACATCTGGGCAACAAGGATCAACTCGACAATGTCAGGCATAGGCTGACCATAGTTGAGAGCCTCCTCAGTTCATTGCTCAGAAAGGAGAGCAATGCAAGAAATGAGGAGGACAAGGGATAGGAAAATACAGAGGAGGGGCATTCCCTGGAGTGTCTTCACGAGCCTGAGAATGCAAATACAAAGGATAAGAAGAGGGAGCAGGAGCATTCCTTGGAGTGTCCAACTGAGTCTGGAAATGCAAATATAAAGGGAGGAAGAGCATTCCTTCGAGTGTCCAACTGAGCCTGGGATGCAAAAACAAAAGAAAAGAGATTGGAGGGGGATTCCTTGGATTATCAAACAGAGACTGAGAATGAAAATAAAGAGGAGGAGAAGAGGGGGGAGGGGCATTCTACAGAGGGCTAAGAGGAGCCTAAATCTGAATTAATCGTGTTGGCCCAGATGGCAACCCAAGAGGGGGGGGTGAATTGGGTTCTTAAAAATTTAAGACTTTTTGAACTTTAATTGATTAGTTAGCAAGATGTGCAAGTGAGAGGCTAACTAAAATAACACACAAGCAAATAAAGAGAGATAGAGATAGAGAAAATTAGGCACGGCAAACACAAGAATTTTATAGTGGTTCGGTGCAACCAGCACCTACGTCCACTCCCAAGATTCACTTGGGTCCACACTATAATCTCTCTAGATTACAGCCGAGTTGTTTTCCAAGCTCACAACTCAAACTTGTTGTTTTACCGGGTGCACAACGAACCCAGCTGGTTTTAACTCGGGCTTACCAGCACAAAACCCTACACGTTGTTTTTCGGGCTCACAACTAACCCAACACAAGCACTCCGGCTTGCAACGAGGTATACCAACCTCCACTAATTCAATCCACTGATTGAATCAGCAAACAAATAATAATGATAGAGTTTGAATGATAATGTGCTCCCCTTGAGCAGATATACAAATTAAGTACAAAATTAAAAGGTTAGAAAAGCCTGATTGTATTTGCAGATGGTAGATGCTTGGGCTTTCTTCCTTCTTCTCTTCAACTCCTCTTGAAGTGTTGAATCACGCCTCAGCAGATTCTTGACCGTTGAAGACTTTGGAGTTGAGATGAAGCTTTTCCCTCTTTTGAAAATCCGCGATTTGACCTTTGAAACGCACTTGGATTTTCTTTTGGCTTTTGTGGATTGATGAGAAGGAGTAGACGAATCTTTCACTTGGATTTCACTCCTTTTGAATCACTCTTCTTGAGCTAAAAGATTTTTAAATGCTCTGTTTTTCCCTCTTTTCAAATGATATTCTTTTCTCTCTTTTTGATTTTCTCTGGGTTTTTTGATTTGAAAAGAACTCCTCTATTTATAGAATCTGCAAAAATATATCCGTTAGAGACAAGGAAAAATAGCCGTTATTCAAAAATCTTACCGTTGGGGCTGATGTGTCATCGTAAAAATCGCGCCCAGATTTGCTGGAGTCGACTCATGCTTTTCCCGAGTCGGCTCGAGCTCGATTTTACCAAAAATAGAAATATTAGGGGTCGACTCGAAAAAAGTGTCGACTCCTGAAGTCGGGAGTCGACTCGTGAAAGACTTGGGGTCGACTCGAGAGTGCTCAGAAAAACACTCTTCTGGTGTCTGAGCGGAGTCGACTCGCACAGTCCAGGAGTCGGCTCGACAGAATCAGGGGTCGACTCGAGACTGCACATTTCTGTACACTGAGCGGAGTCGACTCTGAAACTCAGGAGTCGGCTCCGGAACGTATCAAAAATCAGAAACTTTTCTGATTGACATTAAAATCGTTCCAGATTCATTTTAATTCATTGTTTTGACTGAAATCAATAAATTAACTTTAGAATGATTCAAGAACTAATCCATCTTTTGAATAAAACATGAATTATAACATTTCTTTTCGAAAGTTTGAATATTGAGTTTAAAGTCACTTTCAAAATTGATTAAAGTTAAACTTGAGCATTCTCATTCTCATTGATTGTTCAAAATAAATTTGTTGCTCATTTTCATAAACTCATTACATCCTTTAATAAACTCAATGGCTTTTAGTAATCATCAAAATCAAAAGGATTGGATCATATAATTTTTCATAATCTTTCAACAATCTCCCCCTTTTTGATGATGACAAAAATATTGAGTTTGTTCATGATTGATTAGTGAATTAATTTTGTTTTCATAGTTAAAGGCTCCCCCTTAATGAGGTAGCTCCCCCTATGAAACTTAATTAATTAACCCATTGTTTATCTCATTTTATCACAATCATAGACAATCATAAAACTATAAAATTCTCCCCCTTTTTTGTTATCAACAAAAAGATAGAGAATATAAACATTCATTCAAAATTGAAATAAGGAAATAGAGAATTCATTTCATTTAAAAGTCTAATACATCAAAATGTTCAGTACATTGATTTCATAAAGAAAGCATAAAACTTCAGTACAAAACAAGAATTGAAACTCTAGTAACTCAAAAATGAGTTCTTACAATTCTAGTTAGATGATCAACTATATTTTTCATTCCTTCAGATTGAATTTTTACATAGTCCTTGAGTTTTTCATCAACAAAGGTGCACGCACTCTGAATTTTGTCTTGAAGCTCTGCGTTGCTTTGCATATGTCTCTCCATCTCCACATATATCCTTAAGTTCTTCAAAAATATTCTTGAATCACACTTAAGGATGCCGATGAAGAGCCGAGAGTGGACTCAATCTTTGAATACGATCATCAAGAGAATAAAGTGTCTCTCTCAAATTCATAAATTTATTCTCAAATCAGTTTTAAGCTTATCAGATTGATCTTCAAGTAAGGCTTTGAGTTGCATAATTTGTTGATCTGAAAAACTAGCAGAAGATGAAGTCTGAACAAAAGTTGGAGCAGGGGCTGGAGCAGAGGCAGAAACCAAGGGGCTCGGAGGTGCAGGCGAAGGATGTCTAACAGAGGGTCCTGCAGCCTCAGTATCTGTAGCTCTATCCTCTGTCACTCCTTTCCTTTCCCATTTACCATTCTTTTTGACAAACCCCATCCGATGAATTGTTGCCAGACTATAAAAATCAGTATGTCTTAAATTCTTCATAGGTTCATTATCAGAAATCACCACAGGCTTCGAAAAATCAAGTAAGAATCATCCCATAAGGCAGACTGGATTTCCTTTTCCCTCCACAATCTGCTATGTACCACAGAATCATGCTGGGAAGATTGATAGGCTTGCCTGTCACTATGGCATCCATTACAAAAACATCTCTCTCAGAAACATAGTCAAATCTACCAGTTTTAGGAAATAGAATCCTACTGCAGATATTGTGAAGCAATCTCAACTCTAAGGAAGCTGATTAGCAAAACTCTTCAAATCCAACCACATCCCTGTTTAATAATCTGGATAAAGCTGGGGCGCGGTCATCAGAAGAAAAGTGGAGGTGCCAGACAAGGGTAATTCCAATAATCTAGAAAGATCTCAGCAGTATGAAATTCTTACTCCTCTCACATTGCTAATAAGCCCATGGTCTCCTCTAGACAAATTCTTGTAAAATTCTTTAACCAAAGAGGGATAAGTCGGGCACTCAAGAGAACAAATTTCTCCCAACCCATCTCGATTAACTGTCTCCCAACTAGAAAACCCTCATTCTCAAACAATTCAAAATCCACTTCCTACCAGTGGTAATGATCCTATCTGCTAGACGATCTACCTGGGAGGACGTGGCAGCAGGAGCAGCAGTTGGAGTAGAAGCAGATGAAGTGGAGTCCGAGCTTGGAGAAGGCTCTCGCACGGGACGCTTCACCGGCTTCTTCACGGAGCGCTTTCTCTTGATGCCACCCGCCACAACACTAGATCCTCTAGTTTTAGGTGCCATTTGATGATTGGAGGTGATAATCAAGGATTATTGGAGTTTGGAGGGTTTGGGGAGAGTTGGAGAGAGTATTTTAAGATTGGGGTCGAATAGAATGAGCGACGAGTCGACTCTGCCCTAGAAAAATCAATTTGGGACCACCTCGAGTCGGCTCGCGCAAACCCAAGTGTCGACTCGGCACAGACACAGAAAGTCCGTCCCGACATGGAGTCGACTCGCGCCAGAGAGGGGTCGACTCGAGAGTTTCAGTTGAAACCGGGAGTCGACTCCGATACGCATCGAGTCGGCTCCGAGACCATTTCAGACCAAAAACATGAAATTTCTGAAATGTGTCCGGAAAATGATCATAAAAATTGATAAATCATTGGATATGAGTGAATCAATTAGATATGAGTTCTAGATAAGATTTCCTTAAGATTGAGGATTTGAAAGAATTCTAGATATATTTCCTTAGAGGTTTCAAAATTTATTCAAAGGGATTACAAATTCCTAACTCTCCTCTAAGATAACAAAATCTTTCTTCATTTAAAGGTTTAGTGAATATGTCAGCTAATTGTTCTTCAGTGTTTACATAATCTAAACAAATTTCATCATTAGCTACATGTTCCCTTATAAAATGATATCTAATTTCTATGTGTTTTGTTCTTGAGTGTTGAATTGGATTTTTAGTTAATTGATTGCGCTAGTGTTATCACATCTTATGGGTGTTTATCAAGTGTGATACCATAGTCTTCAAGTTGTCGCTTAATCCATAGGATTTGCGCACAGCAACTTCCAGCTGCTACATATTCAGCTTCAGTAGTTGATAATGCAACTGAATTTTGCTTTTTGCTAAACCATGTGATTAAGTTACTTCCTAAGAAATGGCATGCACCACTTGTGCTTTTTCTATCTAATTTACATCCAGCATAATCAGAATCTGAATATGCAATTAGGTTTAATGTGGAGTCTCTAGAATACCATAAACCTACATTTTTGTTCCATTTAGATATCTTAAATTCTTTTAACAGCTATTAAATGTGATTCTTTAGGTTCAGATTGAAATCTAGCACATAAACATACTGAAAACATAATATCTGGTCTACTTGCTGTTAAATAAAGAAGGGATCCGATTATACCTCGATAATACTTTTGATCAACCTTTTTACCTTCTTCATCTTTGTCCAGCTTGCATGAAGGACTCATTGGAGTTCCGAGGGGTTTCATTGTTTCCATACCAAACTTTTTGAGTAGTTCTCTTGTGTATTTGGTTTGGTTGATAAAGATTCCCTCTTTGCTTTGTTTGATCTGGAGTCCAAGGAAGAAGTTGAGTTCTCCCATCATGCTCATCTCGAATTCTCCCTGCATCAACTTTGCAAATTCTTGACAAAGAGAATCGTTAGTAGCACCAAAAATAATGTCATCTACGTATATTGTACTACAAGTAAATCTTTACTTTTTCTTTTCAAAAACAAAGTTTTATCAACATTTCCTCTTGTAAAATCATTTTCTATTAAGAATTTACTTAACCTATCATACCAAGCTCTAGGTGCTTGTTTCAAACCATATAAAGCTTTGTGCAATTTAAAAACGTGATTTGAAAACTCGTGATCTTCAAAACCTGGTGGTTGTTCTACATAAACTTCTTCATTATAAATCCATTTAAAAATGCGCTTTTTACATCCATTTGAAATAAGTTAAATTCATATGACATGCAAATGCAAGTAATAGCCTAATGGCTTCTAATCTAGCTACAGGTGCAAAGGTTTCATCAAAATCAATACCTTCCTCTTGATTATATCCTTTAGCAACCAATCTAGCTTTGTTTCTAATTACTATGCCATTTTCATCTAGTTTATTTCTAAAAACCCATTTTGATCCTATTACTGAATGATTTTTAGGTCTTTCAACTAAAGTCCAAACATTATTTCTTGTAAATTGATTTAGTTCTTCTTGCATTGCTAACATCCAATTATTATCTTTTTCAGCTTCTTCTATAGTTTTAGGTTCAATTTGTGATACAAATGCAAGATGATTACTAATATTTCTCATGTATGATCTAGTCCTTATTCCTTGAGATGGATCGCCTATAATCAATTCCTTAGGATGACTATGAGCATATCTCCAGTCTCTTGGAAGATCTACATCATTATGATCAATATTGACATCATCGTCCTTATGTGAATCATCATCTTTAGCTTCTTGTTCATGATCAGAAGATACTTCAATATTAAGTTTTTCAAGATCTTTTTCAATTATGTTTGTATCTTCCTCATCATCAATCTTTTCAGATCCAGTTGCTAAAGATTCATCAAAACTACATGAATGGATTCTTCAACTACTAAGGTTTTCTTGTTAAAGATTCTATATGCCTTACTAGTTGTTGAATAACCTAGAAAAATTCCTTCATCAGATTTAGCATCAAATTTTCCTAAGTTGTTTTTACCATTATTATGAATGAAACATTTACATCCAAATGCATGAAAGTATTTTATATTTGGTTTTCTTTCATTCCATAATTCATAAGGTGTTTTCTTTAATATTGGTCTTATTAAAGCTCTGTTTAAGATGTAACATGCTGTGTTAATTGCTTCCGCCCAAAAATACTTTGGTAAGTTGCTTTCGCATAGCATGGTACGGGCCATGTCTTCTAGAGTCCTATTTTTTCTTTCAACTACACCATTTTGTTGTGGAGTCCTAGGGGCTGAAAAATTATGATTAATTCCATTTTCAGTGCAGAAATTTTCAAATAAGTGATTTTCAAATTCTGTTCCATGATCACTTCTTAGAGATACTATAGTAGTGTTTTTCTCATTTGTGACTTTCTTGAAGAATTTCAGGAATATCGAGAAAGTCTCATCTTTGTGAGCTAAAAACATTACCCAAGTATATCTAGAATAATCATCTACAATCACTAGACCATATTTCTTTCCTCCTAGACTTGTGGTTCTAGTTGGTCCGAAAAGATCCATGTGAAGTAGCTCTAGCCCTAGAAGTTGAAACAATGTTTTTAGATTTAAAAGAACTTCTAGTTTGTTTTCCAAATTGACATGCATCACATATTTTATTATTTTCAAAATCTAGTTTAGGTAATCCTTTAACTAAATCCATTTTAATTAGTTTTGAAATAAGGTGTGTGCTTGCATGACCTAATCTACGATGCCACAACCAACTAATTTCATTTATGTTAGCATTGTCAGCAATTAAGCAATGATCACTCAAAGATAATTTTTCTAAGTCAACTAAGTAAACATTGCCATGTCTATAACCAGTAAATACAATGCTATCATCAATAGAATTAGTTACAGTGCATAAGAAGATTTAAATGAAACATTAAAGTTTTTATCACATAATTGACTTATACTAATTAGATTATGCTTCAAACCATTAACATAAAGTACATTATCAATAAATATAGATGGAGTTATGCGAACTTTACCAAGGCCCATAATTTGACCTTTACCGTTATCGCCAAACGTCACAACTCCACCTTTCTTTTCTTCTAGGGTGATGAATTCATCTTTGTCACCCGTCATATGTCTTGAGCAGCCACTATCAAGGTACCACTTTTTCTTTGATCTTTTGGCTACAAGACATTCCTGCAATATAATCAAACTTTATGCTTAGGTACCCAAGCTTTCTTGGGTCCTTCATGGTTAGCAGCAATAAAAATTGTTCCTTTCGGAACCCATATTTTCTTAGCTTTAATATTTAACTTGTTATTATTTAAGTTTTGCATTCAAAGGATTTATGACCTTTTTCATTACATTTAAAACAAGTTATATTACTTTGGTTGGCTTTTACAAAAATATTCTTTAAGATTTTGTTTCCTTAATGTGTTATATCCTAAACCAGCTTTGTCAAAAACAGCTTTTTGACTATCTAGGATCATGTTAAGTTTAGTTGAACTTAAGGTGAATTTCTCAACAATGTCTTTATATTTTTTAACATCTTTCTTAAGAGAGTCATTTTCTTTAGCTTGCTGTTCTTTATCTAAAGCTAAAGTTTCTATTTGATCTTTTAAATCTTTAGTTGAGTTTTTAGTTTCAGATTTTAACAAATCTATTTCTTGATTAAGATTATCTCTTTCTTTCCTAAGTTCTTCTTTTTCATTAGTTAAGTTCTTAACTTCTAAAGCTAATTCATTTTTACTTTTAGCTAAACTAATATTGTCATTTTTCAAAAACTTATACTTTTTTTTAAGGATTTAAAATCAATCATAAGTTCATTGAAAGCCTCAAACATTTCATCAAATGTAAATCATCATTTGAGTTTTCAGAACTTACCTCATTGTCGTTGTCGTCGTCGTTGGCCATGAAGCAAATATTGGCAACTTCTTTTGTTCTTCTTCTTCGAAGAAGATTCATCAGACCATGTTGCCATGTATGCTTTCTTCTTGTAGGCCTTTTTCAGCAAAGGACAGTCATACTAAAGTGCCCTGGCTTTTTACACTCATAACATACTAAGGGCTCTTTTTCTTTTTCTTTCTCCTTGTCCTTTTTCTTATCCTTTTCTCCTTCAATCTTGCTCCAAATTTCTTTTTATGGAAGGGCCTTTTTCTCATAAACTTCTGAATTTTTTGGCCAAGAGAGCAGTTTCCTCATCATCTTCATCATTACTTTCACTGCTGCTCTCTTCCATTTCTGCAGTCTTGAGGGCAAGGTTTTCTTCTTTTTGTTTCCTCCTCAACATGCTGCTTCATTGTTAATTCGTGGGTCATTAAGGATCCTAGAAGCTCCTCTAAAGGTAGTGCATTGAGGTCTTTGGCTTCTTGGATGCAGTGACTTTTGCTTCCCACGATCTTGGTAGTGACCTAAGAATTTTGCGAACAAGATCAGCATTAGTATAAATTACCAAGACTTTTCAAACCATTCACAATATCAGTGAATCTAGTGAACATGCATGTGATGGTTTCAGTTTGTTCCATTGTAAACAATTCATATTTATGAACCAAAATATTTATCTTTGATTCTTTTACTTGGTTTGTTCCTTCATGAGTTATTTCCAACCTATCCCAAATTTCTTTTGCGGAATTACAAGTTGAGATTCGGTTGAATTCATTTGAGTCTAAGGAACAATATAAAATATTAATGGCTTTAGCATTTAGTTGTGCCATTCTCCTATCATTATCATTCCAATCCCTTTCGGGCTTTAGGAACAATAGTGCCATCAATAAGGTGTGTGGGTGTACTAGGTCCATTTATTATTACTCCCCAAATCATAGTCAGAAGCTTGAATGAATATTCTCATTCTAGCTTTCCAATATGAATAGTTGGTTCCATTAAATAAAGGAGGTCTATTCGTAGAATGACCTTCAGCAAAACTTGAACCAATTTGTGTTGCCATATGGATCTTTAGCCCTTGATCGTGAGATCAAATTCTAAATGAGCACTTGCTCTGATACCAATTGTTGGCCCAGATGGCAACCCAAGAGGGGGGGGGTGAATTGGGTTCTTAAAAATTTAAGACTTTTTAACTTTAATTGATTAGTTAGCAAGATGTGCAAGTGAGAGGCTAACTAAAAAATACACAAGCAAATAAAGAGAGATAGAGAAGAGAAAAATTAGGCACGGCAAACACAAGATTTTATAGTGGTTCGGTGCAACCAACACCTACGTCCACTCCCAAGATTCACTTGGGTCCACACTATAATCTCTCTAGATTACAGCCGAGTTGTTTTCCAAGCTCACAACTCAAACTTGTTGTTTTACGGGTGCACAACGAACCCAGCTGGTTTTAACTCGGGCTTACCAGCACAAAACCCTACACGTTGTTTTTCACGGGCTCACAACTAACCCAACACAAGCACTCCGGCTTGCAACGAGGTATACCAACCTCCACTGATTCAATCCACTGATTGAATCAGCAAACAAATAATAATGAAGTGTTTGAACATAATGTGCTCCCCTTGAGCAAATATACAAATGAAGTACAAAATAAAAAGGTTAGAAAAGCCTGATTGTATTGCAGATGGTAGTGCTTGGGCTTTCTTCCTTCTTCTCTTCAACTCCTCTTGAAGTGTTGAATCACGCCTCAGCAAGATTCTTGACCGTTGAAGACTTTGGAGTTGAGATGAAGCTTTTCCTCTTTTGAAAATCCTCGATTTGACCTTTGAAAGCTTGGATTTTCTTTTGGCTTTTGTGGATTGATGAGAAGGAGCAGACGAATCTTTCACTTGGATTTCACTCCTTTTGAATCACTCTTCTTTGAGCTAAAAGATTTTTCAATATGCTCTGTTTTTCCCTCTTTTCAAATGATATTCTTTTCTCTCTTTTTGATTTTCTCTTTTTTTGATTTGAAAAGAGCTCCTCTATTTATAGAATCTGCAAAAATATATCCGTTAGAGACAAGGAAAAATAGCCGTTATTCAAAAATCTTACCGTTGGGGCTGATGTGTCATCGTTAAAAATCGCGCCCAGATTTGCTGGAGTCGACTCGAGCTTTTGAGTCGGCTCGAGCTCGATTACCAAAAATAGAAATATTAGGGGTCGACTCGAAAAAAGTGTCGACTCCTGAAGTCGGGAGTCGACTCGTGAAAACTTGGGGTCGACTCGAGAGTGCTCAAAAAACACTCTTCTGGTGTCTGAGCGGAGTCGACTCGCACAGTCCAGGAGTCGGCTCGACAGAATCAGGGGTCGACTCGAAATTTCAAGGGTCGACTCGACACAGATGCACATTTCTGTACACTGAGGGAGTCGACTCTGAAACTCAGGAGTCGGCTCCGGAACGTATCAAAAATCAGAAACTTTTCTGATTGACATTAAAATCGTTCCAGATTCATTTTAATTCATTGTTTTGACTTGAAATCAATAAATTAACATTTAGAATGATTCAAGAACTAATCCAACTTTTGAATAAAACATGAATTATAAATTTCTTTTTGAAAGTTTGAATATTGAGCTTAAAGTCACTTTCAAAATTGATTAAAGTTAAACTTGAGCATTCTCATTCTCATTGATTGTTCAAAATAAATTTGTTGCTCATTTTCATAAACTCATTACATCCTTTAATAAACTCAATGGCTTTTAGTAATCATCAAAATCAAAAGAATTGGATCATATAATTTTTCATAATCTTTCAACAAATCCTCACCCCTGCACCGATAATAAACTTGCCACCACTGCGGCCTCTGATAATAAAATTGTCACCCCTGCGCCAAAGGGTAATGATGGGGATATACAATTCATTGGGATGCCTTTGCTTATTAAGAGGGTTAAAAAAGAGCCAAGAAAGCGTAAGTCATCCAAGGTCACAAGAGATTCTTATGAGACAGCCCATCCTAGAAAGACAGTGGGTACATCAAAGGCCAACATAAGAATCGAAGATGACCAAATTATTATCAAAAAATTTTGAGCGAACGAATAACCGACGAGATCATGTACACCAATAAATTAGGTGGCGCCATAACAAGAAAAAGTCTTCAATATCTCATTAACAATGATTTGATAATGGATGATGTAAGTATCTCAGGAAACCTTTTCTCGATGTTGATTTTAGAATATTATTTATCGATTTATGTTGCATTGGCAGATTATTGATATCGGGCAGGAGTTTTTGATGAGGACCTGGACATAGCACCCGGACCAATATCATATATAAGTGTATCTTTGTATCTATTTTTGCAGCCGCTATGTATCTGAATTCTCCATTAATTGCTCATGAACTCGCTGCAACATCCGGGGCTTCGATATTTGACTATGTAACCGATGAAGAAATGCCCAATGGGTACAAGGCCAATGCAAAGAAATGGTATAGCATTCTTGGCCATATATTCCATATATACTGCGATAAGGAAGAAGTGATGACTTGGCCGATGGAAGAGATTTCGGATTGCCCAAGCCAACCGTCCGGATCACTGGATTGCAGCCTCTACTGTCTGCAGTACATGGAATGCCTTGCTCATCGGGATAATCCTAATATGAAGATAGATTTCACAGAAGATGAAATAAAAGATTACTGGCGACAATTAGCTACGACGATATTAAAACATCATCATATCTATGTTTAGCAAATTTTTGACTAATTATATATGCTTGTTGTAAAAATGAACATAAAGTAGAATAATAAATACCAGAAAGAATATTAGTAGCATTATAAAAACTAACAAAAAAATCTTTCAAAAGTTTATCTTTATTCCAATCAATTTCAGTCATTATAAAGCCTAATCCATGATCATTAATATATGCACTTAATAAGTTTTTATATGGGTACAAATCATGTATCATGCTATATGTTGAGTTCCAACGAGTAATTACATCAAGTTTAAATTTTTTAAAATGTTTACCATGATCTATACATAGTTGCTTAAATTCTTGAAGTCTTGATCTTGAAGCATGAATAAAAGAAACTGCATTTCTAATTTTTGAAATAACATCTTGAATCATGCCCATGCTCGCTTAAAGAGAAAGATTTAAGATATGACATGCACATCTAATATGCAATAAATTTTTATTTAACATGGGATGCAATGAATCTTTTAATAATGCAAAAAGAATTATTATTAGATGCATTATCAAAATTAATAGACATGATTTTATTATTAATATTATATAAGCATGTGGTTTGATAAATATCATTTTAAATTTATTGCCCAAAATGTAAAAAATCAAAAGCACGAAAAGCAAGAATACGTTTATTTAATTATCAATTATTATCAATATAATGAGCAGTAATAAAAATAAAATAATTACTGCTTACAGTAAAGAAGTTTCAATTAAACTTTATCTTATTGCTTAAAAGTTTATCATAACTATTCTTCTAAATGTACGCCTACTAGTTCTTCTATAAGCAGGTTGTAGGGCTAATTGAACATATTCTTCAAAATTAAAAGATTCACATAAACTAAAAGATAATTTATCATTAACTATCAATCTTACAAGTAATTTTCTTTGATTTTTATGATTATATACAAAATTGCCTGCAAGTAATCCCCTTATATTAAGGGTACTTTGCAAACGAAAATCATGCATCCTATGACTCTCTTGATGTCTTTTTAAATGACATGTTCTCCCACTACTACTACAACTATAAAATTTGGCACATTTTCTATATTTAGCTTTCAAGACTCCATCAACCATAACTCTATCAAATTCATTCCATACATCACTAATCCTCTTACGAGAAGATGTTTGACCTTCATTCGGTTGGTTCTAGAGGAAACTTGGGATTAGTTTTCTCTCCCTCAAAAATAGGGGGCATGCCAAAATGACTTTCGTCATAAGATGTCATATCAAATTGATGAACGCAAAAAATAAAAACTAATCACAAGAAGGAATTAAGTAAAGGACCAGAAGTGAAGCCAAAATTTGTGAGCTTTCTCTTGTGCTCTCGCCTCTTAATAAGAGAGTCAACCGGTACCATTTGGAACAGGATTCAATAACAATAAATAGGCCATATATATTTGGAGGCCTTTTGGCATAAAATTTGACTTGTAATTAAAGAGGAATAGCAATAAGTTGCATATAAAATAAATTGCCTCAGAAGTTGCCACATATTTTCCCCTACCGTAATTGTTTTATCCATTACGCTGACAAAATTGACATATGAAACAATAACTCATTTGTGCAACATGTACACCCTTCATCTTGAATCCTGGACTGTTACGTGGGCTTCCATTGTCCTCTGCCGTCTACCGCATACGTAACATCTAATCACTTGCGCTCTGCATAAGCTCAAACCACTGCAGTGGAAGACACATACAACATGGTAATCAGAAAGTTCTAATCCACAGCTGTCTTATGAAAATGTTGTGAAGTAGGGAGCTGATATCAGAAGGCCGACGTGTAGAATTGGACAATACTAGTTTTCACCATCAAATGCTTACAGGAATGCGCAGGACACATCAACCTGGACAAATTCTGAATGATGAGAAAAAGAAGGGAATAGGACTATGCAGGAAGAATGCATTACCTGTCTCAATAAGTCAGCTAGAGCACGAGGAAGTGCTTCAATATTCTTCAATACAATATAATACGGGAATGGAAATGAACTACGATATTTTGTTAAAGAAAGTTCTTTGCCCTCAAACGATGCTTCCTGCAAGAAATATACATTTTTTGAAGTAACTGCACTCAACCTCGAGAGAAATGAATCTGAATTTGACTAGTAGCACTGAGGATGGACTGCAAAAAGTACATACCATTTGATCCATGATTGATTCTTCAGGGCTATCTAGAAGTATAAATGCAATCATCCGCTTTCTATTTAGAACATCCCTAATAAAACGTTTCAGGTTTTCCTGCACTCAGAGCAAGTTTAGGGAATATTACAAAACTTGCATTATAGTCTTTTCATAGGAGAGGAAAAAGAGACCAACTTAGATACCTTCTCATGAAGCATGCCATCAGCTATAATCAATATGAGTTGGTGGAGCGGGTTCTGCCCTGAGGGCATGCGTGCTTCTGCTACTGCAGTGTCAAGCATGTTGTTCAAATACTTTAACAGATCAACCACTGGTTCGTCAGCTATGGTATTATCTTGCTTGAATGATAAACTGGAAATCATCTGTTCCATTTTTGGTCAAATACATTAGCAAAACAAGACTTCACAAATTCCGAAAGACCGGCATCAAAAACTAGTACCATGACTCACCTTAACTCCAGCTTCTCCAGTAAATGGCTGATCAAATTCATGAAGTAACTTTATGTTTCCCATTTCACCAAAACTTGCAACAGCAAACTGCCCCACTTCCAGTTGTGACATTGCTCTGCACAATGTCACCAGAGCTTCAATGGCAGCATTCCCACAATGGCTTTCAGACATACTACGTGAATCATCAATTGCAACAACCACTTGATAATCCCGCTTGTTGGGCCTGGTTCGCCTCGACCAGATCTTATCTTTCCGGAAATGGCTTGCAATATATGGAATGACCTAATAGTCACAAGCCAAACGTTATTCATAAAATATTTGAAATAAGAGTGAATATGTAATCATTTGGAGATGCATATGGTACATATAAATCAAGAACCTATCACTGTAAAAAAGACAACGGAAGTGAAAGCATGAATGTGTTGGGTGCTCCCTCCACGTGGGGAGGGAACCGGCCCATGATAACAAACTGCATCACAGTTTGTTACGGAGCCCATGATAACAAACTGCATCACAGTTTGTTACGGAGCTGTTTTCAAAAAGGAAAAACAAACCCGGAAATAAAGTAGGGGAGAGAGATCCGTATGTGGTAGATACGAGAGAAGAAAAATCCCAGATTGGGGAAAGAGAGCTGTGTGCGGCCTGAGAGAGATCCAGAGAAGCCCAGGCTTGGAAGAAATCCTGTGCAACCTCAGGAAGTCGATACGGACGAGTCTGAGAGCAGATTTGGGGGCACGGAAGAGCAACCACACGTTGGTGAGATCCTTCTTGTACCCACATCAACTATTATTTTAAGTTCGAAGTGTTTCCTAATTTTTGGGCAAAAAAAATTAGGAGAAAAGTTGTAATCTTTTATTAAGATTAGTGAAGTGCTCTCGGAATTTGCCCCGTGGTTTTTTCCTTTCACATTGGAGGGGTTTTCCACGTAAATTTGGTGTTTTTGTGTGGTGTTTATTTTTATTCCGCATATTCTGTGATTGTGGTAGATCGGTATATTTTTCTGTGATTGTGCACGCATATTTGTTCCGAGGGTGATTGAGGGTGTATTCCCAACAATTGTGGTATCAGAGCAGGTTGCAAGCCCAGAACAAATTATTTGAGCGTGCCACAGATGGATTCTACCACTAATACTAGCAGGATGATTAGTCTCAATGGCAGTAATTGGTTGATTTGGAAACCAAAGATGATGGATCTCTTGTATTGCAAAGATTTAGCCAAGCCGATTGAGAAGATGGGAGAGAAGCCAGAAAAATATGATGATGAAGATTGGGCTACTATGGATAGAAAAGCAATCAGTGTCATCAGGCAATGGGTGGATGACACAGTATTCCATCATATTTCAAATGAAACCTCAGCCTATGAACTATGGAAGAAGTTAGAAGGGTTGTATGAGAGGAAAACTGCCGGAAATAAAGCATACTTAATCAGAAAGCTTGTAAATCTGAAGTACAAGCCGGGAAAATCAATTGCAGAGCACCTAAATGAGATGAAGAGCATTGTGAACCAGCTGGCCACAATGAAGATGCTTATGGAAGATGAACTTCAGGCACTCCTGTTGTTGAGTTCTCTACCTGATAGTTGGGAGACACTGGTGGTGTCATTGAGTAACTCCGCCCCTGATGGAGTTATCACCATGAGTCAGGCTACTAGCAGCTTGCTCAATGAGGAGGAAAGAAGGAAGGGAACTGGAGAGTCTCAAACACAGACAGATGTACTTGTCACAGAGGGCAGAGGGAGACAGTTTACTAGAAAAGAAAACAACAGAGGCAGAAGCAAATCCAGACCAAGGAAGGAAATCGAATGCTACCATTGTCATAAGAAAGGACACTACAAAAGTGAATGTAGACTGCTAAAGAAGAAGAACAATGAAGGCGGTAAGGCAGAAGATAAGAAAGATAGAGAGGTAGCAGCAGTTGCCTCAGGAGAAGACATCATTCTATTTACAGAATGTGTTGATCAGTGCTTAGCCACCACATCAAATCAGGTTGATTGGGTGGTGGATACTGGAGCTTCTTATCATGCCACACCCAGGAGAGAGTTCTTCACATCCTACAGGATAGGTGATCTTGGTGTGATCCGAATGGGAAACAATGGTGTTTCCAAAATATGTGGGATAGGAGAAGTAGTGTCCAGACCCGTGAAGGCAGCAGATTGATACTCAAAGAGGTCAGACATGTTCCAGATCTCAGGATGAATCTCATCTCAGCAGGCAAGCTAGATGAAGAGGGATATGTTAGCCAGTTTGGGGGAGATCAATGGAAGTTAATCAAAGGTGCTATGGTGATTACCAAAGGACAGAGATCATGCACATTATACAAGTTGCAGTCCAGTTTGGTTAGGGGAGAGGTATGCGCAGCAGAGCATGATACTGCAGATTTGTGGCACAAGAGATTAGGCCATATTGGCGGAAAGGGATTGCAAACTCTCGTCAGGGCAGGGGTCTTACCAGAGATACAGGACAGAGTTCTCAGTGATTGTACCCACTGTGTGGTGGGTAAGCAGCACAGGGTGACATTTCAGAGTAGCTCCAAGAAGAAGACTGGCCTTTTGGAGCAAGTGTACTCAGATGTGTGTGGACCCATGAGGGAGAAGACCTTAGGAGGAGCCTCATATTTCGTCACATTTATAGATGATGCTTCCAGAAAGGTGTGGGTTTTGTTTTAAAGTCCAAGGACCAGGTGGCAGCAGTTTTTGAGTTTTTTCACAGGCTTGTGGAGAGGCAGACAGGAAAGAAGTTGAGATGCATTCGTACAGACAATGGGGGAGAGTACATAGGAGTCTTTCACCAGTACTGCAGAGCACAAGGCATCAGACATGAGCAAACAGTGCCAAAGACTCCACAGGAGAATGGAGTAGCTGAGAGAATGAACAGGACAATAGTGGAGAGAGTCAGGTGCATGCTCTCCCAGTCCAAGTTGCCCAAGAGCTTTTGGGGGGAGGCAGTCCAGACAGCATGTTATTTGATAAATAGATCTCCCTCATCAGCTCTAGATGGAGAGGTGCCAGAGAAGGTGTGGACAGGCAAGAATGTCAGATATGATTATCTAAGGATTTTTGGCTGCAGGGCATTTGTGCATGTGCCTAAGGATGAGAGGACAAAGTTAGATGACAAGACAAGACAATGTATCTTTCTGGGGTTTGGTGATGAGCAGTTTGGCTATAAGCTGTGGGACCCAGTTGATAGGAAGGTAGTCAGGAGCAGAGATGTCATATTCTATGAGGATCAAACCATAGAAGACATCAAGAGGGCAGAGCATCAGTCTGAGTCAGATATGTATGGCCCAGTAGATATAGAGCCTGTCAGTCCTCCAGCAGTTCATGCAGATGAGCCAGAGAAACAGCCAGTACAGGGTGCAGATGAGCAGCAGCCTACACCTATTGAGGATACAGATCAGGAGATTCAGATCCCTGAGGAGGAGCTACCGACAGAGGTGAGGAGATCCACGAGAGCAAGGCAACCATCTAGTCGGTATTCAGTGCATGAATATATCATGTTGACAGATGCAGATGAGCCAGAGTCATATGAGGCGGCCCATGTCAGTGAGCAGCGGGAGCAGTGGCAGAGAGCTATGCAGGAGGAGATGGACTCTCTTCTGCATAATCATACATATGACTTGGTAGCTAGGCCCAAGGGGAGAAAGGTACTCAGAAACAAGTGGGTCTACAAGGTAAAGGCAGAAGAGAAAAGCTCACAGCCTAGATATAAAGCACGACTAGTTGTGAAGGGCTTTGCACAAAAGAAGGGAGTTGATTTCGATGAGATATTTTCTCCAGTAGTGAAGATGACCTCAATCAGGACGGTGTTAGGATTGGCAGCTAGCATGAACATGGAGGTAGAGCAGTTGGATGTGAAGACAGCATTCTTGCACGGTGACTTAGAGGAAGAGGTCTATATGGAGCAGCCTGAAGGTTTCAAGGTGAAAGGCAAGGAGCACATGGTGTGCAGACTTAGAAAGAGTCTGTATGGTCTCAAGCAGGCGCCCCGGCAGTGGTACAGAAAGTTTGAGGCTTTCATGGTACAGGTTGGTTATAAAAGAACAACCACAGATCATTGTGTCTTCATTAGAAGGTTCCCTGGAGGTGATTTTATCATCCTTCTCTTATATGTGGATGATATGTTGATTGTTGGGCAGGACACCAGCAAGATTGTCACACTGAAGGAGTTAGGGAAAGCTTTTGATATGAAGGATATGGGGCCAGTGAAACAAATATTGGGGATGCATGTATTCAGGGATAGACAAGCATGCAGGTTATGGTTGTCCCAGAAGAAATACATAGAGAAGGTGCTTCAGAGATTCAGCATGAGCAATGCCAAGTCAGTGGCATGTCCACTAGCTGGACACTTCAAGCTGAGTTCAGAGCAGAGCCCAGCCTCAGAGGAAGAGAAGCAGGAGATGAATAGAGTCCCTTATGCCTCAGCCGTGGGTAGTCTTATGTATGCTATGGTCTGTACCCGACCAGACTTAGCATATGCAGTTGGCTTAGTGAGCAGGTTCCTAGCGAATCCAGGAAAGGAGCATTGGGCAGCAGTCAAATGGATCATGAGGTACTTGAGAGGTACAACTAGCTTGAGTCTTTGTTATGGATAGGGAGAACCTGTGTTACAGACATATACAGATGCAGATATGGCAGGAGATGTTGACTCCAGGAAGTCCACATCCGGTTACTTGGTTACATTTGCAGGAGGTGCAATTTCATGGCAGTCCAAGTTACAGAAGTGTGTTGCATTATCGTCCACAGAGGCCGAGTACATAGCAGTGACAGAAGGATGCAAGGAGATATTGTGGCTGAAGAGATTTCTTCAGGAGCTGGGTGTTAGACATGATACTTATGTGGTCTATTGTGACAATCAGAGCACTATTCACCTGAGCAAGAATCCGACTTTTCACTCCAAGTCGAAGCACATTGATATGCGTTATCACTGGATCAGACAGGTCCTGGAAGAGAAGCAGTTGCTGTTGGAGAAGATCCATACAGATGATAATGGGTCAGATATAATGACAAAGTCATTACCTATCAAGAAGGTTGAAGCTTGTAGAAAGAAAGCAGGCTTGGTGGATTTTCCCACATAGTCGGGAGGGGAGATATTGTTGGGTGCTCCCTCCACGTGGGGAGGGAACCGGCCCATGATAACAAACTGCATCACAGTTTGTTACGGAGCCCATGATAACAAACTGCATCACAGTTTGTTACGGAGCTGTTTTCAAAAAGGAAAAACAAACCCGGAAATAAAGTAGGAGGAGAGAGATCCGTATGTGGTAGGTACGAGAGAAGAAAAATCCCAGATTAGGAAAAGAGAGCTGTGTGCGGCCTGAGAGAGATCCAGAGAAGCCCAGGCTTGGGAGAAATCCTGTGCAACCTCAGAAGTCGATACGTACGAGTCTGAGAGCAGATTTTGGGGGCACGGAAGAGCAACCACACGTTGGTGAGATCCTTCTTGTACCCACATCAACTATTATTTTAAGTTCGAAGTGTTTCCTAATTTTTGGGCAAAAAGAAATTAGGAGAAAAGTTGTAATCTTTTATTAAGATTAGTGAAGTGCTCTCGGAATTTGCCCCGTGATTTTTCCCTTTCACATTGGAGGGGTTTTCCACATAAATTTGGTGTTTTTGTGTGGTGTTTATTTTTATTCCGCATATTCTGTGATTGTGGTAGATCGGTATATTTTTCTGTGATTGTGCACGCATATTTGTTCCGAGGGTGATTGAGGGTGTATTCCCAACAGAATGTACTCTCATCTTAACTTTTTCATATTAATTCGTTTTCGAGTTCTATAATCTCCTTGAAGCTTGCTGGCCAAGGTTGGCTCCATGACCAAACGTAACTGCTCAGCCAGTTCCTGAGACAACCTTGTTGTGGCCATTTCATACCTTTTCCAGTCTAAAATTGCTTTCTGCACTGTCTCATCAGCTATTTCCTCAGTATCCATAGACTTCGATAATGCCTTGTCATTCATAAGGTTATTAAGAGGCAAAATTTTCTCATCCATGTATGAGCTTTTGAATGAAACCATGTCCCCTAACAGGCTGTCCAAATTACTTTCCTCTCTTTCTTCCATTGAAGCATTGTTTTCCACTACTGCATCAAGCAGTTCCTCATCAACTTTCTGTCTCAGTATTGAAGCTTGGTTAGCCTTGAGATGGTGCGTTTCATAATTCTCTTCCAGAACATCAGTTCTATCAACACCTTTTTTCTTGACATAACCTTCCTCTGTGGTGGACTTGCTTCCTTCAGCCTTGCTTTTAATCTGATCGGAAGTTGCAGCTCCAAGTGCTTGAGTAGTGCTCTTTTCTGCCTCAGAAACATATCTATTTCATCTGCATTTTCATCAACAATATCATCGGGGGCCACAGATTGATCCTCTTGGGGATCAGCTGATACCTTGGCTCTTTCTTTCCATTCCTCCATGGCATCTCCTATACTTCTGTATGGATTTGTCTGAGTTCTTTGCATCGGTGTCGTATCAACCTGCAAAGTCTCAGTTTTTGGCTGATTATAAGATAATCTGGAACCAACACTTGAGTCAGGCAAGGATACTTCCATTTTGGGCACCTCATTAAATGGTAAATTCCTCGAAGGAGCAATGCCAGTATTCATGTCGCTGCTATTTGCCCAGTGAATCTCTGGGTCTGTGTTTGAGTTTATATTATGAGGATCACCCAGTGGCTCGGTTGAACCAACTTTCTCTGCAGGATACTCAACGGACTCGATTTTATCCGACTCCAAAGTTTCTTGACTTGCATCCAAGTCCATGCCTGCATTCTCAGCATCCTCCCCTCCCTTAGTCTCGCCATTTTCATCTACTTCTGAAGATTTCTCATCATTCATCTGATCAATGAGATTGGACTTTTCATCTTCATCCTTCATTTCCTCGTCAGACGCAGAAGGATCTGAATCGGTTCCATCCATCATGTCAGAACCTTGAGGTTCCTCCATGCTCACATCTTCCAAATTTTTCTCATCTTCATGAAGTTGAATTCCTGTCGGATCTTCAAAAGCATTACTCTTGTCCACATTCATATCATCAGCATTCTCATCGTCATCAGAAATAATAGGTTCCTTGTCCTCCTCGCTATGCTGGTCAGATTCATCATTATTGCCCATCTCTCCAGACTCTTCCACTCTTAGAGCATCATCATCTTTAGCTCTGAGTTCCCTACTACCAGAATCTGTTTCTTTGACAGATGGACCTGATTCATATTTATCAATAGAAGTATCAGGTTTACCATCTTCGCCCTTATCCCAGAGCTTCTCATCAACTACCTGTCTGTCATCACCAGTCCCTCCCATCTTAGAGTCCAAGTTTATTTCCTCCTCATCTTCAACATCATCTCCTGAGTCCTCACTGACACTGAATGTATCAGCAGCAAAATCATCATCCATCTCTATTCCTCTATCCTTTTTACTCGGAACTTTATCCGAGTTCTCTAGTCCATCTTGCTGAAAAACATAATAGAAAACAAGGAAGTTTTGAGATGAAACTTCTAGCGAAAAAGACACAAACAAGCTGTATTGCCAAGTATTACCTTTTCAGAAGATCCAAGGAGCTGAGATTCATTCTCTATCCGGTCACTCACATCATTTATACCTTCACCCTCTCCCATACCAGTTCCACTAGCATCTTGTGTTCCATCACAAGCAGTATTCTCTGTCGGTTCTTCTACAGAGCCAAATCCTTTAGAAAATAGTAAAGCAAAAATATGGGCAAGCACATGAGTCATTTCTGCTATCTGCAAGAGAGGAAGAGCACGTTGAGCAAATATTTATACAAAAACAGGGGAAGGCTGATGAATAAGGTCAGACATGCTTACTGTTTCATGTGCATCTAAAAACTCAGATAGGATGCCCTCACTGAAAGTTACAACAAGTCCCAGCAACACATGAAGATGCTTTAAATCTGTCTCTACCTGAGAGGACACCTCCGGTTTTCTATGTGCAGCACAGTTTACCAGTTTGCTCTGCAAAAGCCATTCACCCAGATAACGATCAAGCAGAGAACAAAGATGCCTTCAGACGACTAACAAAAATCATATAATACAGCACGAGATTTAACATGCCAAAAACTAGTGGAATATAGAGTTCATGTTGGTTAATTTAGATTCCTACTGCCAGGGGAATAACCAACTCCTAATTTATGGTTTATGTATTTTAAAATTTGAACGTGCAAAACAGCTCCGTAACCATCGCCCGAACGTGCTCCGGAAATCTCTATGATGGCAGAAATTTTTGGAAGTTTGTGTATATAAAATTGGTCCCTGCTACCTGCTCTACTGTAGAGCCTGGTGTGGTACTCCAAAGCTTAAATCCTAGGGTGGAGGTTTGTAGGCTCCACAGGGTTAAGGCCCAGGTTGTTGGGTCTTGAGGGGGCTAGTCTATCATTGGGCTGGGTTTGGGCCCAAGGTGTGGGTTGGTCCAAGGGAGTTTTTTAGGGTTTATTATCCATATAATAAGGCACCGGTTCATGTGTGGTGCTGGTTTTATTTTGGTGGCCGTCATGGGGACGGGTTATATATAGTCATGTAACGATGATGATTATAGATGAATGAAAGAAACCCTTTTCTCCCTAGAATAAGCTATCCCTTCTCTTCCTCCTCCTCTCTTTCTCACATATAGATGCCCTAGGTTTCTAGGGTTTTATTGCTGCCATCTCTGCCCTAGCCATCTTCTTGGAGCCGCCTCTCTCAAGGAAGGAGAAGGAAGAAACCCTAGCAGTACCTTCTCCTTGGGCAGCGTCTCTTGATTTCTGGATCAGATCTGAAGGTTCACGTGAGGAAGAAGAGAGGCCACGACCCTCTCTTACAATCTTGGGGCGCAAGAAACCAAGGAAAATCCTAGTTGCTAATCAATCTGGGAAGATTACCAAGATCAAGATCCAAAATTCTGCTGCAGAAATTTCAGCAGGGATATCATCTCGCTTCCGCATCTCCACACGACTTGGGGCTGGTCGAATGCGTGCTATGCTCCAAGGTTAGAAAGAGGACGATCCACTCTTCATTTGGTATCAGAGCCTCGGTGATTTGGTGGAGAAAAGATTGGATCTTGGGCGTTTCTTGGTAAGATATCAAACCAGAAATTTCTGCAGCAAGTTTAATTTTCTGTTTTTGTTGTGTGCATTGTTTCTTGGTTGGATATGGCATCTAGTAGCTTTAAATTCGATTTTGAAAAGTATGATGGCAAGGGAACTTCACCCTATGGCAGCAAAGGGTGAAGGATTTATTGGTACAGCAAAGGATTTATAAGGTCTTGGTGAAACAAAGACCGGATAATGTAAGTCGTGAGGATTGGGAGGAGTTAGAGGAGATTGCATTTAGCACAATCAGGATGTGCTTGGCTGATCAAGTCTTGCCGGAGATTTGCACGCAGACCACGGCAAGGGGGCTCTGGGAAACTTTAGAGAACACTTACATGGGAAAGAGCATGACAAACAAGTTGTGGTTGAAGAAACAGTTGTACAGCTTGAGAATGCCTGAGGGAGGAGATCTTGTGGCCCATATTCAGAAATTCAATCAAGTGTGCTCAGAGGTGATGAGCCTTGATGTGAAGATTGATGAAGAAGACAAGACCCTCATCTTGTTGTGTTCGCTACCCAGTTCCTATGATGGTCTGATTACAACCTTGGTGTATGGGAAGGAGACCCTGAATTATGAAGAGGTTGTGGGGGTGCTGAGATCAAACCAGCAAAGAGAAAAGATTCGCATGGGAAACTCTAACACAGAGGTACTTGCTGTGAATGAGAGGCAAGGAAGACCCTGGGAAAAGGTTAGAGGCAAGTCCAAAGGCAGATCTAAGTCTCGGGGCAAGCAGAAAGCATGGAAGTGTTACAAGTGTCATCAGATTGGTCACTGAAGAGAAATTGCCCACTTCTGAAGAATGAGAAGGGGAAGGGCATTTCCAAGGGAGGTTCAGCCAGCAATGGTGGTGCAAATTCATCTGAAGACAGTGAAGATGATGTACTGGTAGTTTCAGATGGGACCAAGAAGTGTGATAGTTGTTGGACACTTGACTCAGCATGTTCTCACCATTATACTTCGCATAGGGAGTGGTTTGCAACTTATGAAGAATCTGATGGAGGGAGTGTATGCCTTGGTGATAATCATCCTTGTAAGGTTGCTGGAGTTGGAAGCATAAGGGTGAGGATGTATGATGGGGTTATAAGGACTTTAACCAATGTCAAACATGTCCCGGAGTTGAAGAAGAATCTAATTTCTTTGGGCTACCTGGAGAAGCATGGGTATGCTTTTGGAAGCCAGCCGGGGAGTGGATGTTTGAGGATAACCAAGGGTGCATTAGTGGTGATGAAAGGGAGAAGGTTGGAAAATAATCTCTATCAGATGGAAGGCTCAGTGGCCATAGATGGTGCAGAGGTGCTAGCAGCGGCACAGGAGGAACAGTTGGTCTATAAACTGTGGCACTATCGAATGGGACACATGAGTGATAAAGGGCTTATAGAACTCAGCAAAAGAGGTCTGATTCCAGCACTTAAGAAGGAGGACAATGACATCTGTGAGCCCTGTATTTATGGCAAACAACATAGGGTGAGATTTGCCAGCAGTTCCAAGCAGAGTGAAGGTATTCTGGAACTAGTTCACTCAGATGTATGGGGACCGGCCCCTGTGTCAGCCAGAGGTGGGGCTAAGTATTTTTTAACTTTCATTGATGACTACTCCAGGAAGGTATGGGTATATCTGATAAGAGAAAAATCAGAGGTATTTGCCCGGTTTAAAGCTTGGAGAGTTGGTGTTGAAAAGGAGACAGGAAAACCAGTGAAGTGTTTGAGATCTGACAATGGAGGGGAGTATACAAGCAATGAATTCAGAAGCTACTGTGAGGAAAATGGGATCCAACGCCATTACACAGTAGGATGACTCCCCAGCAGAATGGTGTGGCAGAGAGGATGAATCGTACATTGACAGAGAAGGCTAGGTGTTTGAGGCTGCAGGCATCACTGCCCAAGGTCTTTTGGGGTGATGCAATTATGTTCTCTGGTTTTCTTGTTAACAGGTCCCCTAATAGAAAACTTGATGGAGGCATTCCAGAGGAGATCTGGAGTGGGAAGAAGGTGGAGCTTGGACACCTAAGGATTTTTGGTTGCCCAGCCTATGCACATGTGGAGGCAACTGAAAGGAGCAAGCTGGACCCAAAATCACAAAGGCTGATCTTCATCGGGTATCCACAGGGAGTTAAAGGCTATTTGCTATGGAGTTCAGATTCACAGAAGTGTATCATCAGTAGAGACATTATTTTTGATGAGAAGAGCATCTTGAAGAGGTCAGAGATTGCAGATGGAGCTGAAAAGGCTGAACAGGACAGCAGTGGACAGCATTGGCTGACAGGTGATGTACCTTCTACTTCTACTTCAAAACATGCTTCTTTTGAGGTGGAGTTTGGTATGAATGTTCCAATACATGTAAAGGATCAGCCAGAAGAGCCATCAATCCAAAAGGAGGTGCAGGTGGAGTCACACACTTCAGCTTTGAGAGATGATCAAAGGGGTGTGGCACTACACAAGGCAAAGCGTACCATCATCAAACCTGCTCGGTATCGCATTGATGACATGATTTCCTATGCTCTAATCACTGCAAATGAAGATCCAGAGACCTTCCAAGAAGCCATGGAAAGTTCAGAAAGAGACTCATGGATGCAGGCCATGATGGAGGAGATGGAGTCCCTGGAAAAGAACAAGACATGGCAGCTAGTGGATCTACCTAGAGATGCTCGGGCCATTGGTTCAAAATGGGTGTTCACAAAGAAGGAGGCACCTTCAGAGCAAGGTGGAGTCAGATACAAAGCAAGGCTTGTTGCTAAGGGGTTCTCACAGAGAGAGGGAGTGGACTACACAGAGGTATTCTCTCCAGTGGTACGTCATGCTTCAATTCGTGTGTTGTTATCTCTCGTAGCACAACATGGTATGGAGTTGCAGCAGATGGACGTGAAGACGGCTTTCTTACATGGGAGTCTAGAGGAGAGGATATACATGAAGCAACCAGAGGGTTTCAAGGAATCTGGATTGGAAGAAAAAGTGTGTCTACTAAAGAAATCGCTCTATGGTTTGAAGCAGTCACCCCGTCAGTGGTACAAAAGGTTTGACACTTTTATTTTGGGCCTTGGATTTTCTAGATGTGAACATGATACTTGTGTCTATGTGAAAGATGTGGATGAGGATGATGCACTGTATCTCCTTCTGTATGTGGATGATATGCTCATTGCCAGCAGGAGTGTTGAAGCAGTGAATGGACTGAAATATGCATTATCAACAGAATTTGAAATGAAGGATTTGGGGTCAGCTAGGAAGATACTTGGGATGGAAATTTACAGAGATAGGACCAAGGGAATTCTACACTTGTCATTGGGTGGATATATTCACAAGGTGTTGGAGAGGTTTGGGATGGATAAGGCCAAACCAGTTGGAACACCTTTGGCTAGTCACATGTCTCTTTCTAAGTTACAGAACCCCCAGACAGATGAAGAGAAAGAGTACATGGAGAGAGTTCCATATGCCAGTGCCGTGGGCAGCATTATGTATGCTATGGTGTGTTGCAGGCCTGACATAGCATATGCAGTGAGCCAGGTGAGCAGATTCATGGCGAACCCAGGGAAGGAGCACTGGAAGGCACTCAAGTGGATTTTGAGGTACCTTCAGGGAACTCGTGGACTTGGTCTAATTTTTGGGCAGCAAGATGGATCTAAGGAGAAATCTAATATCCCAAGTAAGTCATTAGGTCCATTGGAAGGATTTGTGGATGCAAATTTTGCAGGTGATCTGGATACAAGAAGGTCTACCACAGGGTATGTGTTCAGCATGTATGGTGGATTAATTTCTTGGAGATCAACCCTTCAACCTATTACAGCTTTGTCTACAACAGAAGCTGAGTATATAGGGATTACAGAGGCTGCCAAGGAGGCTCTTTGGTTGAAGAGACTCATCATGGAAATGGGGGTGAAGCAGGGTACAGTATTGTTACAGTGATAGTCAGAGTGCCCTGCAGTTGGCTCAGAACCCAATCTATCATGCACGCACAAAGCATATAGATGTGAGGTATCACAGGATCAGAGAATTGGTGGAAGAAGGTGAAGTGGAGCTGGTAAAAGTTCATACAAAGAAGAACCAGGCAGATGCACTTACGAAGACTCTTCCACGGGATAGCTTTCTCTCATGTGTGACACTGATGGGTCTGAGGGAATGTGCAGATTTTTCACAGCTTTGAAGCACCAAGGTGGAGATTGTAGAGCCTGGTGTGGTACTCCAAAGCTTAAATCCTAGGGTGGAGGTTTGTAGGCTCCACAGGGTTAAGGCCCAGGTTGTTGGGTCTTGAGGGGGCTAGTCTATCATTGGGCTGGGTTTGGGCCCAAGGTGTGGGTTGGTCCAAGGGAGTTTTTTAGGGTTTATTATCCATATAATAAGGCACCGGTTCATGTGTGGTGCTGGTTTTATTTTGGTGGCCGTCATGGGGACGGGTTATATATAGTCATGTAACGATGATGATTATAGATGAATGAAAGAAACCCTTTTCTCCCTAGAATAAGCTATCCCTTCTCTTCCTCCTCCTCTCTTTCTCACATATAGATGCCCTAGGTTTCTAGGGTTTTATTGCTGCCATCTCTGCCCTAGCCATCTTCTTGGAGCCGCCTCTCTCAAGGAAGGAGAAGGAAGAAACCCTAGCAGCACCTTCTTCCTTGGGCAGCGTCTCTTGATTTTCTGGATCAGATCTGAAGGTTCACGTGAGGAAGAAGAGAGGCCACGACCCTCTCTTACAATCTTGGGGCGCAAGAAACCAAGGAAAATCCTAGTTGCTAATCAATCTGGGAAGATTACCAAGATCAAGATCCAAAATTCTGCTGCAGAAATTTCAGCAGGGATATCATCTCGCTTCCGCATCTCCACACGACTTGGGGCTGGTCGAATGCGTGCTATGCTCCAAGGTTAGAAAGAGGACGATCCACTCTTCATCTACGATATGAGAAAAACCACACACCATCGATCTGGGTAGAGAAAGGACCAGAAGAATCAGAATTCAAAGCTTCTTCCTTTTTTTATTTTATCCCGAGGCCGGAACGATGGCGGGAGGTAATTCTCAATACTATTTCCGCTGCTTTACTTTATTTTGAAGTGCCATGTTGATCTAAATCACATTAGGCACGTTATTGGTTGTTTTACAGTTAAAGGATAGAAATATACCGCGGCTACAATTGTTTTACACAGTGCGTTATATATAAGATTTAGATGTAGATGCATTATATATGATTTGAAAGGATGTTCCCACAAACTGATATTCTCAGCTGATAATTCTTGAACAAAATTATGGCCTACATGAAGCACATCTAGCTTTCCAAACACATCCTTCATCAGTTTATTTGTTTCTGCAAGAGAATCAGCATATACAGCTCCAAGCTCCATGAATTTAGAATTCTCTTCATTATCTGATTGGCTTCTTGCCTCAATCTCAGAATTGAATTCCTCCATTAGCATGATCCCCTGCAAAATTCAAAAGGTTCCTTTATTTTCAAAAGACTTGACTGATATAAATGAGGAAGCAGATGGTACAACTTAAGCATAGGCTTTATTCAATATGACATTTCTAAGACATAAATGTTGCTGCAGAAGGTAGATTTGCATTGGAATTGTGCAAAAGTTTGGCTAATATATTCATATCCTCACCCATACAAGTAAATGATCTTACTGAAACATATGATATATTCAATATGATACGATTTGCAAGCATTATTTGGTCCAATATGTTCACATAGAACTCCATGATATATGGTTTCTTTCTTATAGTTAAGATACATCATAGATAACAGCGAGAAAGAAAAATGCTAGATGGATATGCCAACTTTGAGCCCTATCAAATTTCACTTACAAGATAGGTATTCCTCATATGCTGATCATATTAAAAGATTTAAGAACCTATTAAAGTTGTCAGAAAATTCCACCCTAGCCTAATTAAAATGAAAAAATCAAAAATCAAAAACAAATATATACCTTACTGATTAGCTCCCTCATACGACCCAACAAATTTCCCTTCAAGGATCTCATAAATGCAGTTTCCATGCCCAAATCTTTAAAGTTCTCGATAATTTGAAAATTGAACATTACTAATTGTTCCACCTGTTCAGTAACAACAAAGGGCAGGTGTGCAGCTAATGTAGTAATGAATCTGTCACTGCCGATTAGATATTTATCCAGTGATTCCTGCAGCAAAGAATACTAGTAAATATTGAGGCTAAGAAGCCATTTTTCAACAAATCCAAGCATTACCTTAGATTTCAAAAGGCTAGGGATAATATTCTTAATGAGAGCAGATAATTCATCTGCTTCAGCCCAGACCACGCTGCAAGTACTCATATGACTGCTGTTTACTCTTCCAAGCAACAACATCACATCTCTTGACATAGCAAGTAGGCTATCAAGTAATTGCTGCCACAAAAAAGAAAACAAGACCAAAAAACGTTCAACTTATAAACGGAATTCTCTACATCAGCTTGGCAAATCACCAATGCAAAACTTACTTTTTGATTGCACATGCACTTGAGCACAGCATTTTGGTTTGTACTTATGGAAATATTTCTATCAAATCCTACAAGAGTAAATAATGAAGCATAAATGTTGGGCAGAAATGTAGGTCACAATTATGATATTAGTGATATTAAATACCTGTGCTATTTAGCAAATGAAGCAGCCGTCTTAGATTTTTCAGCTGCTCAGATACATCATAAGCAACATATCTCTGTTCACATTGTAGGATAATTAGATGGTCTAGGAAAGAGGCTGCTCGTTTAACCTGCATAAAAAATAAAATGTGATGACATATTTACTCCATATACCTATACTAAGATATGTCGTACTTGAAAAGAAATGCAGTGAAGCTTGCCTGCTCTAGGCTGAGATCTTTGCTGAAATTGCTGCAAATCTTTCTAAATTGCTTCATCATTGCCAGGCTTTTAAAGTAGTACTGATTTGCAGCCTCCCATTTGAAAGCACTGCTAACATCTTCGGGCTTATCAGCATGGCTAGGAAGGACCAATATCGATGTCTTTAGAAGATGAGCAGCGTTCTTTCATAAGCAAATGTAGCACATCATATGATGGCAGAAGAAATGAGCTACTTGGCTGGCCAGATTCCAGTTCAACGAGCTTATCAGCATGGCTAGGAAGACCAATGTCGATGTCTTTAGAAGATGAGCAACGTTCTTTCATAAGCAAATGTAGCACAACATATGATGGCTGAAAAAATGAGCTACTTGGCTGGCCAGATTCCAGTTCAAACCACATGACACCACCAAAGAGGAATCATAATCAGATGATCATAACAAATTCAACAATGTTGTTATGTGCAAACTCATTATCAATCAAAACTGGTTATCAAACTTAGAAGACCAATGATAAAACTAAAAAGGAATTCACAGATGATCTATCAAATCTCTCACGCTTCTAATTATCCAGTCACAGCTTTTGTTCTTATGCGTTGAAGTTTAACAAGATTTGATTATAAAACTTTAAGAGGGAAAAGTGACTATAAATTGCACAGGTACCTCAGTAATTATGGATCTATGCCTAGATAATCCGCATCCTTCCAAAACCTTCAACAGATCACCTAGTGCTCTCCTCTTTTTGAGATTTTTGGTTTCATGTTTCCAGATATGAGCAAATTCAGCTGCATTGTTGCAAATATTTTCAAGTGAAGTCCAGACATCCTCCCAAGCTTTCTTGAAGTGCCCAAATGCAGATTCAGAGAAGAGGGACTGCTTGATAACATCTACAAGCCCTGCAGAATCAACATCAAATCTTGCAATAAGAACCCATATTTCATTCCCAGTGATCACAGTAACCACATCCACTCAGTTTGTTATATACTTAATCCATCTAAGAAAAACAGAAGACATAAAATACTTGACCTTTACTTTGCAAGAAATCAGCACCAGGAATATTGTCATAGTACATGCTTTGCAATGCTAATGCAGCCTTGTTTCTCCATTCTCCATACCATACGAACCTAAACCAAAATAGGAGGAATAACTCAGAGAATGAATCCCGTTCAAAAATAAATATGAAATTATATCCTAAAAAGAACACTAGAGAACCTTTATGTATTTCTTAGCTTCACAAGATCCACAGGAAATTGCAGCACTTATACTTTCATTTCATCGCAGGTTCTATGTTCAAGCCAAGATGGAACTTTCTCTCTCACTAGCGCATCTTCTTGGTTAAGGACAATCATCACAGGTTGTTGTAGAACATCCTATTCATTAAAAAAAGGTATTTGCAGTTAGATGAAGTAGATATTTCCTAATGACAGTAATCACATACAGGTTCATGATAAATATCTAACTATTAAAAGATAATAATCAATTTCTTTTAGCAGATAGAAATTTTTCTGATAAGAATCAAAACAATGTCACTATCTGTTGGCAGCAAAATGGAGTGCAGCATAACAAAATATGGCAATGATGCAGATATAGTCACACTAATCATCCATTTTAGTAATTAACATTCATGATACTTGCATGTAAATATAAATACATCCAACAACAAAGTCATATGTCAATAGCCCTCCCAAGATATGTATGACAAGACTTGGGAAAAGAATAATTTTTGAGGTATGGTTCCCATTTTTCCACTAGCATTTGGATCAAGGTCTTGCATGGATCCTTCCAAGATCCAATCCATCATATTATTCTGTAAGATATGCACATTTTTTCCTTTTCCTTTTTTTTTTTTTTTTCTTCTGGGAGTTGAATGTAAATGGTTACTATATAGATTACAGTCTGCACACAAAAAAAAAAAAACTTTCCGAGAAAAGGTATATTTTGTAGTGCATGACTGCTTTAAAGAGAAAGTCAATCTAAAACAAAAGACAATCATGCAATCATCACATTTTTCTTGTGTAACATTAAGGCTTCAATATATAATTTTGAAGAAAATATAGATCGATTAGGAAAAAAACTTAAGTGGATCCTTCCAGGATCCAATCCATCATATTATTATGTAAGCTATGCACATTTTTTCCTTTTCCTTTTTTTTTTTTTTTCTTCCGGGAGTTGAATGTAAATGGTTACTATACAGATTACAGTCTGCACACACGCAAAAAAACTTTCTGAGAAAAGGTATATATTCTAGTGCATGACTGCTTTAAAGAGAAAGTCAATCTAAAGCAAAAGAAAATCATGCAATCATCACATTTTTCTTGTGTAACATTAAGGCTTCAATATATAATTTTGAAGAAAATATAGATCAATTGGGAAAAAAACTTAAGACAAAAAAAAGGATAATGATTAGGAACAATTAAGAACAATGAATTAATACATTAAATTTCTAAATAAGTTTTCAGATCTTGCGCCGGGTTCTCCTAAAATTATCAATTGAAGAGTAATTGTGAGGGTTCTCCCAGTGGAAGAGTTTTAGATATTCTTTTAAATCTTTTTCTATAGATCTTCTGCCAGCTTCAACATGCTCCGAAACTCTGAAAGCAAAACAAGTCATAAATTAAATATTAAACATGATAAAAAAGTAAGAGAAGATATTATAAATCTAATGAAGATTAAAAAGTTAACTAAAGACTTACAAGGGCAAGAATTGCACATAATATCCAAATGCATTGTACAGGATGTTCATTTTGTTCTCATAATACGACTGTCACAAGTCAATTTTAGAGTTAGGTCATGATAATCAACATATAAAAGGAAAAAGAAAGAAGGAAAATATATCGTACGCCATTATTTCAGTTCAAAGATGTTTGTTCCAACAAAATTGATGCAGAAATGGTACAGGACAGAGTGAAGAATGAGGGTATATCAGAATTGTACCATTACATATATTTGAAGCTAAAAGCATAAAATATTTACAGGAGCACAAACACAAACATCCACATGCATGCTTATATTTGACGGCTGGCTTTGGGCGGTCACATCAGCCCAGTCAAGCTACAAACAAATCAAACTTTGTTTTGGGAAATATGGTGGAAATGCCATCACCAGGGCTTCAACCATGTACCTCTCTCCAAAGCAAGGTAATAGGAGAGGGGTGCTGACCAATGGACCCAAGTCCTGTTGGCTAAAATAAATCATATTTTAAATTGTAGGATGAGTTTCATGAACGACTTAAATTAGCAAACCATATTATTTACTGAAATCACTTCAAAATATAATAATCTATGTTTGTTTGTTCAAATTTGCACCAAATAGGATTAAACTAAATCATTGATAAGTTTCAGTAAATTTGTAATGGATTTTATTGCATAATAATTATTAAAAAATAATTATAAAGCCTGCTCTTTTTCCGAGAGAAGAGTTAGTCAAGCCAAATCCACATCCCTTCCAAATAACAAGGGTACAACAAGTCAAACAATTTTCAAAGTAAACACCGTTATAAAGGATTTTTTGGCTACCAATAAAATATGTTATTAGTTATATACAAATTATTTTATCCATTCGTTGCAATAAACTCATTATATTACCATCAACAATTCACAGAGTACTTCACATTTTATGCTATTGTGCTTACATCAATAAAGTTTACTAAATGATATTTGATAAAATAGAAAGATCTCTAAATGTTTTACTGGTAGCATTAGGGTTTAACCAAAATCATTAAATTTCACAACAGTACTTAGAATGGAATATTCCATTCTTACTATTACTAGAATGGGTTGGAAGTCTTTTAACTCAATGTTTCAAATTTCCCCCTTCGATTCTTTTCAACCACAGTTGGGCATGAAGGGACATACTGGATCACAAAACATAAAAATAAAATTGCAATGAGAATATCTTACCTAGAATAAGCTTTCAAGTTGATACCATGTTGAAGCTGGCCATGGAAGGAGAGAAGGAGATGAAGGCGTTTCTTAAACTCTCCAACACTTGAAGTTTGAATAAACTCCTCGATACTGCATGTCAACATTGTTAGAAACTAAAAAGTCTACATGCTAAAAAATAAACTGGATCATTAAAGACAAAAAGTGCTGACACATGCCTCTGAATCGTAAACTATCAGCTTCAGCATAACTGGAATGAAGAACTGCATGCAAGGGAAACCATAACTGCAGAAAAAAGCAGAATATTCAAAATGGCAATTGCTTGCCATCTTTAATACACAAATGAATAAATGTACAACTAGCTCAGAACCTACTTTTCCAGCATTTATCTCATACTGTTTCTGAACATCATCAAGTAGAATAGGCAAATAATCTAATTCAAGCTTTTGCCAAGAGGACACCAGATCATATATTGGTTGGAGCTCATCTGTAGAAGACTATTAGACATGAAAAACTAAACAATCAAAGAAAAATCTTCCACCAAGATCAAGATCTTACTTTTAAGAGAGAATCTAGAAGCATTTTCCTGCAATGATTGGGCTCGACCAACTAGAAGTTGCAACCCTAACAAAGCCTTCACAACACAAAATTTGCTTTAAGAGAAAACAGTTACCAATATTAAGTTGTCATTTAACACTACAAACAAAGTAGTACTAAATAATAGCATCAAGAACTAACAGCGTACCTTTGACAAAGGTGTACTCAGTGGCATTGCTAAAAGAGTATCTGTAGTGTCCAATATTTTCTGGAGAACTGGATCGTCTGGCCACTCATTCAGAAAAGATGACTTGTTCCTGAATGACTACCAATGGTTTTACCATTTTATGCATAACTGAAGCATTTGAATCCTGTAACAAATAAAAGAGTTAAGATATGCACAAAAAACATACATGAATTAACAAAAGAAAAGATCATCTTATGCATAACCCTATAGATATTGTAGACATGAGTTGGCTGACAAGATATGCCCAAAGTTCGCTCGTACTCCAAGCATATGCAAAGTAAATGTTCTGGCATTAGGTTGTCATCCAAGATGGAAGAAGGTAATACCTGTAGGCCTGGAAAGAAAAAAAGAGGCTATAATGACATTATTATACAAGAAGGCTATATGACTGAGGACCAGTTAACTGTATAACCCAGTACAGATCACATTTTATTATTCTGGCCCCTAATCTGTAGGATTCCATGAAGGAATGCAGTCTCTGTTCATCAGTAATGAGACCAATGCCAGGCTGAAATGCATGCGTCCCCCCCCCCCCCCCCCCAAACAAAAAAAAAAGGTTAATCATGTGTGTGTGTGTGAGAGAGAGAGAGAGAGAGAGAGAAAGAGAGATCGTGAATCTGATATAAGTTTACATATTAGTCAGAATAAAGCAGGCATTACATAAAACTGACTCTTAGTGATACCAAAGAAAAAAAATAAACTAAATTGTTCCTAAATTATATTCAAGATCACATACTTTCTCAAAATAATCACTGTATAATCCAGAATTTTTTCTCACACAGCAAGTTTATAATTCTGAATATAACTAGCTCTTAAGCATCAAAAGAAACAAGTTTCAGTTAAAAGTGATCTGAGCTTTTATACACTTGGCAAAGTGCTTATAATTGGTGATGAGTTTCAGTCATACTGCGTTCACTTAAAAAGTCTAGTTCTATTTTATATCATCAGGGAGTTGAAAAATGCAATTTGATTTACAAGTGTTTAGGCAGTCTATAGAAAAGTATATCTTAACATTAATCTTTCCAATGTATAATAATGATTAGAAATAATGAACTACCAGACACATAGAACTGACACAAGGGAAGTATTTCTTCCTAGACATAAGGCATGACATTATTGATGGGGCCAGTTGACCCCATGAAAAATAAAAAATTTTTGGACGGCTCCAAAGGCCTACGGCTCCAAAGACCGGCCCCAAAGGCCGACATCTTCAAGACCAACGGCCTCAAAGGCCGGCACCTCGAAGACCGACGGCCCCAAAGGCCGACGGCTCCAAGACAGTCGGCCCCAAAGGCCGACACCCGAAGACCGACGGCCCCAAGACGGTCGGCCCCAAAGGCCGACATCTCCAAGACCGACGGCCCCAAAGGCCGGCACCTCGAAGACCGTCGGCCCCAAAGGCCGACACCCGACGGCCCCAAAGGCCGACATCTCCAAGATCGACGGCCCTAAAGGCCGACATCCGACGGCCTGAAGGCTGACACCCGACAGCCCCAAAGGCCGACATCTCCAAGCCCGACGGCCCCAAAGGCCGACACCCGACGGCCCCAAAGGCCGACATCTCTAAGACCGATGGCCCCAAAGGCCGACACCCGACGGCCCCAAAGGCCGACATCTCCAAGACCGACGGCCCCGAAGGCCGACACCCGACGGCCCCAAAGGCCGACATCTCCAGGCCCGACGGCCCCAAAGGCCGACACCCGACGGCCCCAAAGGCCGACATCTCCAAGACCGACGGCCCCAAAGGCCGACACCCGACCGACACCCGACGGTCCAAAAGGCCGACATCTTCAAGACCGACGGCCCCAAAGGCCGACCCCTCCAAAACCGACAGCTCAAGACCGACGGCCCCAAAGGCCGATATCTCCAAGACCGACGGCTCCAAGACAGTCGGCCCCAAAGGCCGACACCTCCAAGACCGGCATCTCCAAGCAAGTCGGCCCCGATATCTTCCCAGCCGGCCCCGACACCTTCCCAAGCAGCCCGGCAGCTTCCTAGCCGGCCCCCTACGTCTCCAAGCTAGGCGGCCCCGGCACAACCCAGGCGGCCCCAGCATCTTCCTAGCCGGCCCCGCCTGATCCAAGTCGGCCTCAGTGCTTCCATCCCAGCCGGCCCCGCCTGATTCAAGTCGGCCCACGGCGCTTCCATTCCAGCCGGCCCCGGCACCTCTCAGCCGGCCTCGGCGCTTCCTTCCCAGCCGGCCCCGCCTGATTCAAGTAGGCCCCGGCGCTTCCATCCCAGGCGGCCCCGGCGTCTCCTGTCCCGCCGAGTCGGCCAAGACCATCCCAGGCCGGCCCGACTCGGCCCCAGCGTCTCCTATTCTGCCGAGTCGGCCAAGGCCATCCCCGACCGGCCCGACTCGGCCCCGGCGTCTCCAGCCCCGCCGAGTCGGCCAAGGCCATCCCAGGCCGGCCCGACTTGGCCCGGCGTCTTCTGTCCCGCCGAGTCGGCCAGGGCCATCCCAGCCCGGCCCG
Source organism: Calamus simplicifolius (assembly GCA_900491605.1). Taxonomy (NCBI): domain Eukaryota; kingdom Viridiplantae; phylum Streptophyta; class Magnoliopsida; order Arecales; family Arecaceae; genus Calamus; species Calamus simplicifolius. The sequence goes on from UESW01000045.1 coordinate 112,366, forward strand.
ACTCGGCCCCGGCGTCTCCTATCCCGCCGAGTCGGCCAAGGCCATCCCAGGCCGGCCCGACTCGGCCCCGGCATCTCATGTCCCACCGAGTCGGCCAAGGCCATCCCCGGCCGACCCGACTCGGCCCCGGCATCTCCAGTTCCCGCCAGATCAGCCCCAGCGGTTCAAGAAACTGCTCTCTGACACGCGCTGCTCAACAGCGCCAGACGCGCACCGCCTGACAGCGCCAGACGCGTGCCGCCCGACAGCCCCGCCGGCTGATGGGACGTAGCCCACTAACCAGACCAGATTCATGCAACTGAACTCCGCAGACACCTCCTTCTCACGCAACCCCATATAATCATGCCAGGGTCAAACCCTATAAAAAGGTGAATCCACTCACCAAACAGGTATGCGCAATAAACCCCAAAATCGCCATCTCAACTCTAAAAGGGATTCCTCCTCTCGGAGATCCCTCTTCCTCCACACAAAACAGGGCTCACTTGAGCCCTTCTTCAGCTCGTCTTTGCAGGCAACCCGGCGAAGCGAGGATTCGAGAAGCACCTCCGTTCCCGACGTCCAGGAGAGGTGATCGAGCGTCTCAGATTGGTGCACCAGGTAGGGGGCATAAGAAAAAGTAGCGAACGTTCTCCCTAAGCTACATCTTTCGTCCCCTCTCTTCTTCCAGAAGCCATGGTGGTGACACAAGCTCAGGACGCCTCCATCAGCTGCCCAACAGGGTTTCCCCCGTCAACTAGACAGCAGGAAGCCAATCCCCCTGCTGCCGACCCTTCGGTCACCTGCCCGCCGTCGGACGCCGCTGTCCAAACAGCGGAGCAGCTGGCAACTCTTTCCCAGCAAGTCCAGAATCTCACCACCATAATCCACGGGCTTCAGCAACGACAGTCCGTGGCCACCCAGCATCAGACTGCTCCCCTCGCCAGTCAGCAGTCGACGAGGGGAGGTTCTCCCCGGCAGGCCGGTCGGCGAGAGACCGGCCGGCGTCAGGCTTCCCCCAGGAAGCCTCGACGCGAGCCCTCCAAGCGGCCACGGTCCCCTGACCATGGCCCCAATGAGTTTCCTCCCAAGCCATATCATCATGAGGAACCCTAGCGGAAGTCCCGACTTTCGTCTCCATCTCCTTCTGCCTCCTCTTCTTCTTCTTCCTCCGAGCCATCTCGGAGGGCCCCGATGATCAGCCGCCAAGCGGAGGAACGCCTGGAGGAGTACAACAGGCGACTAGACAAGCTCGCCAAGAAGATCAACCATCAGTCGGAGGATGAGTTCGATGCTCGTCCTCCTTACACTCGCCGCATACTGGAGGAACCGGTTCCCTCCAGGTTCCGCTTCCCCCAGGTGGACCCGTACGACGGTACGACCGACCCCCTCGATCACCTCGAGGGTTACAAAGCTATGATGCAAGTCCAGGGTGCCTCAGACGCCCTCCTCTGCAAGGCCTTCCCCGCAACTCTACGGAAGGCCGCCTGTGCATGGCACTCACGCCTGCCCCCTCACAGCGTCGACTCCTTCCGAGAGCTGGAGAAAGCATTTTTGGCCCACTTCGACGCCTGCCGCCGGATCCCAAGGGTGGCAGACAGCCTCTTCTCCGTCTTCCAGAAGGAAGGAGAGTTGCTGCGGGACTTCGTGTCCCGATTCAAAACTGCCTCCCTCGAGGTCTACCATCTCGACGATGCGGTGGCCGCCCTGGCGCTGAAGCAGGGACTCCTTCCGTCCCGCTTCACCTTCTCCCTGGATAAGAAGCCCCCGAGCTCTTACTCTGACCTCCTCCTTCGGGCCCAGAAGTACATCTGGGCAGATGAAGCCGACTTCACCCATCGGGAATCCTCAAGAAACTCCAACGGGCCCCCTCGACACAGGCGAGCTGACCCACCTCACCGTTCCGAGAACAAGCGATGGAGCCCCGTCCCCGATGAGAATGAGCTCACTCCTCTCCTTGCCCCTCGACCCCACATCCTGATGGAGATCGAGGGCGAGCCTTACCTTCAGCGTCCTCCCCCCATGAAGAAAGGTGCACCCCGCGACGTGAGCCGCTACTGCCGTTTTCACCGGGATTACGGTCACGACACCGACAGCTGCTACAGCTTGAAGCGGGCCATCGAGGAGCTCATCCGGCATGGCTACCTCGGCAAGTATGTCCAGAAGACGCAACAGCCGCTGCGGCCATCATGCGGCCTCCACCAGCTCAAGCCACCGTCGACAACACTCCCACTGAGAGGACGATCGGGATGGTGTCCTGGGGATCAGCTTCTGCACCTAAACGGCCGAGGGGGAAGGAGTTGCCGAGTAGCGCACTTCCTGAGAGGGTCCCTACCGTACCACCGAAACACTCCATCGGGGGGTATACAAACTAGAAAAGCTTGACGGGAAGCCCATTCCACGTACCTGGAATGCGGACGACCTCCGCCAGAATTACCAATGATGTACTCCCAGAAGCATGAGTAATAAAGAAAGCCCCTTTCTAACACCATGGCTTGTTCTCCCTTGCGCCAAGTCTCTCAAACGGAGCTCACTGGCATTGCGGCCCACGGAATACCACTCGGCCCCGGCACGGCGGTGCCCCCAAGTAGGTTAAGTCCCTAAAGGCTCCGTACCCGGTTGAGTCGCCACTTGGGCGGAACACAAACCCCCAAGCTGGTTCAAAAGGAGCTCACTGGCATCGCGGCCCATGGGACACCACTCGGCCCCGGCACGGCGGTGCCCCCGAGTCGGTTAAGACCCTAAAGGCTCCGTACCCGGCTGAGTCGCCACTTGGACGACACACAAACCCCCAAGCTGGTTCAAAAGGAGCTCACTGGCATCGTGGCCCATGGGACACTACTCGGCCCTGGCATGACGGTGCCCCCGAGTCGGTCAAGACCCTAAAGGCTCCGTACCCGGCTGAGTCGCCACTTGGGCGGCACACAAACCCCCAAGCTAGTTCAAAAGGAGCTCACTGGCATCGCGGCCCACGGGACATCACTCGGCCCCGGCACGGCGGTGCCCCCGAGTCGGTCAAGATCCTAAAGGCTTCGTACCCGGCTGAGTCGCTACTTGGGCGGCACACAAACCTCCAAGCTGGTTCAAAAGGAGCTCACTGGCATCGCAGCCCATGGGACACCACTCGGCCCCGGCACGGCGGTGCCCCGAGTCAGTCAAGTCCCTAAAGGCTCATACCCGACTGAGTCACCACTTGGGCGGCACACAAACCCCCAAGCTGGTTCAAAAGGAGCTCACTGGCATCGCGGCCCATGGGACACCACTCGGCTCCGGCACGGCGGTGCCCCCGAGTCGGTCAAGTCCCTAAAGGCTCCGTACCTGACTGAGTCACCACTTGGACGGCACACAAACCCCCAAGCTGGTTCAAAAGGAGCTCACTGGCATCGCGGCCCACGGGACACCACTCGACCCCGGCACGGCGGTGTCCCCGAGTAGGTTAAGTCCCTAAAGGTTTCGTACCCGACTGAGTCGCCACTTGGGCGGCACACAAACCCCCAAGCTGGTTCAAAAGGAGCTCACTGGCATCGCGGCCCATGGGACACCACTCGGCCCCGGCACGGCGGTGCCCCCGAGTCGGTTAAGATCCTAAAGGCCCCATACCCGGCTGAGTTGCCCCTCGCAGCGGTTCTCACACCCCCGAGGTGGTTCAAAAGGAACCTGACGCTCTCAGCTCTCAGGTCACCCTCCTGGGTTCAAAAGACTTCCAGACTCCGCATCGGAGAAGATTACTAGCCGCCCTCAGTTAGCCAAAGAAGGCACGCAGACGTCCATCCAAGGCAGCGCAAGATGCCAAGGTAAAAGTTCTACACTCCTTTCGCTTAGCTGATGCGGGGCACGCAAGCTCAAGAAGTGTGGGGGGCATTTGATGGGAATAGTTGACCCCATGAAAAATAAAAATTTTTTGGACGGCCCCAAAGGCCTACGGCTCCAAAGACCGCCCCAAAGGCCGACATCTCTAAGATCGACGGCCCCAAAGGCCGACACCCGACGGCCCCAAAGGCCGGCACCTCGAAGACCGACGGCCCCAAAGGCCGATGGCTCCAAGACAGTCGGCCCCAAAGGCCGACACCCGAAGACCGACGGCCCCAAAGGCTGACGGCCCCAAGACGGTCGGCCCCAAAGGCCGACATCTCCAAGACCAACAGCCCCAAAGGCCAACACCCGACGGCCCCAAAGGCCGGCACTTCGAAGACCGTCGGCCCCAAAGGCCGACGGCCCCAAAGGCCGACATCTCCAAGACCGATGGCCCCAAAGGCCAACACCTGACGGCCCTAAAGGCCGATATCTCCAAGACCGACGGCCCTAAAGGCCGACACCCGACGGCCCCGAAGGCCGACATCCGACGGCCCCGAAGGCCGACATCCGATGGCCCCGAAGGCCGACACCCGACGGCCCCAAAGGCCGACATCTCCAAGCCTGACGGCCTCAAAGGCCGACACCCGACGGCCCCAAAGGCCGACATCTCCAAGACCGACGGCCCCAAAGGCCGACACCCGACGGCCCCAAAGGTCGACACCCGACGACCCCAAAGGCTGACATCTCCAAGACCGACGGCCCCGAAGGCCGACACCCGACGTCCCCAAAGGCCGACACCCGACGGCCCCGAAGGCCGACATCTCCAAGACCGACGGCCCCAAAGGCCGACACCCGACGGCCCCAAAGGCCGACCCCTCCAAGACCGACAGCTCAAGACCGATGGCCCCAAAGGCCGACACCCGACGGCCCCAAAGGCCGACATCTCCAAGACCGATGGCTCCAAGACAGTCGGCCCCAAAGGCCGACACCTCCAAGACCGGCATCTCCAAGCAAGTCGGCCCCGGCATCTTCCCAGCCAGTGCGGCACCTTCCCAAGCGGCCCGGCAGCTTCCTAGCCGGCCCCTTACGTCTCCAAGCTAGGCGGCCCCGACACAACCCAGGCGGCCCCAGCATCTTCCTAGCCGGCCCCGCCTGATCCAAGTCGGCCCCGGCGCTTCTATCCCAGCCGGCCCCGTCTAATCCAAGTCGGCCCCGACGCTTCCATCCCAGCCGGCCCCGCCTGATCCAAGTCGGCCCGCGACGCTTCCATCCCAGTCGGCCCCGGCACCTCTCAGCCGGCCCCGGTGCTTCCTTCCCAGCCGGCCTCGCCTGATTCAAGTCGGCCCCGGCGCTTCCATCCCAGGCGGCCCCGGCGTCTCCTGTCCCGCCGAGTCGGCCAAGGCCATCCTAGGCCGGCCCGACTTGGCCCCGGCGTCTCCTGTCCCGCCGAGTCGGCCAAGGCCATCCCCGGCCGGCCCGACTCTGCCCCGGTGTCTCCAGCCCCGCCGAGTCAGCCAAGGCCATCCCAGGTCGGCCCGACTCGGCCCCGACGTCTCCTGTCCCGCCGAGTCGGCTAAGGCCATCCCAGGATGGCCCGACTCGGCCCCGGTGTCTCCTGTCCCACCGAGTCGGCCAAGGCCATCCCAGGCCGGCCCGACTCGGCCCTGGCGTCTCCTGTCCCACCGAGTCGGCCAAGGCCATCCCCAGCCGGTCCGACTCAGCCCCGGCGTCTCCAGCCCCGAGTTGGCCAAGGCCATCCCAGGCCGGCCCGACTCGGCCCCGGCGTCTCCTGTCCCGCCGAGTCGGCCAAGGCCATCCCAGGCTGGCCCGATTCGGCCCCGGCGTCTCCTGTCCCACCGAGTCGGCCAAGGCCATCCCAGGCCGGCCCGACTCGGCCCCGGCGTCTCCTATCCCGCCGAGTCGGCCAAGGCCATCCTAGGCTAGCCCGACTCGGCCCCGGCGTCTCCTGTCCCATCGAGTCGGCCAAGGCCATCCCCGGCCGACTCGACTCGGCCCCAGCGTCTCTAGTTCCCGCCAGATCAGCCCCATCGGTTCAAGAAACTGCTCTCTGACATGCGCCGTCCGACAACGCCAGACGCCCGCCGCCTGACAGCGCCAGACGCGTGCCGCCTGACAGCTCCGCCGGCTGATGGGACGTAGCCCACTAACCAGACCAGATTCACGCAACTGAACTCCGCAGACACCTCCTCCTCACGCAACCCCACATAATCATGCCAGAGTCAAACCCTATAAAAAGGTGAATCCACTCACCAAACAGGTATGAGCGATAAACCCCAAAATCGCCATCTCAACTCTAAAAGGGATTCCTTCTCTCGGAGATCCCTCTTCCTCCACACAAAATAGGGCTCACTCGAGCCCTTCTTCAGCTGTGACCTCAATCACTAACTTGGCCGTCGGAGGGTCCCGCCGGAGGCCACCCTTCCGGTCCTGGGACTTCTTTGCAGGCAACCCGGCGAAGCAAGGATTCGAGAAGCACCTCCGTTCCCAACATCCAGAAGAGGTGATCGAGCGTCATCAATTATAATTAAACTTAAGGAGGATAAAGATTGATTTATAAATATGAACAGTTATTTAAAGATTTTGGAGGAAAAGAAAAAAATCTCAACGAGAAAGAAGCGAGAAGGAAAAGTTTTGGTAGGATTTTAAGTACAAGGGGAAAAACACAAAAAAAAGAAAAGAAAAAAGAACTGTGCAATGATAAAGTATAGCAAATGAAAGGGGGGAATGTAGGGGCTTTTTGGTAACGTTGCCACGTGTTTCGTTTTCAAAAACAATCCTATTTTCAATCTTTATTTCATATAAAATAGAAAATACTCATGAAGACATATTTGGAGACTGAATATGAAAACAAATTTTTGAACAATACAACTCAACAGTAACAGAAAATGAAAATAATTTAAAGATGTTCTCACTTTTTTCATCAAAACAAATAAAAGAGTACAAAACAAAGGCTAGAGAACTTGAAAATACAACAGTGAACAGTATTTCCTTTAATTTTTTTCACCTATCCTATTAGAAAGAGACGGTTAGAAAGAAAAAGAAAGAAAAATAATTTTTATTCGCACTTACCAAAAGCATTTTAAAGAGATTAGAAAGAAGAAAATAAAAATTATTTTTAGAAATTGAAAACGAAAAACATTTTCTAAAACCAAATGCAGCTTAAATTTTTGAGTCTCATTCCTCACAGTTGTTTCAGAGGAGGTTGGTGGATAGTTATGTTGGATGCAATGAACAAGCATGCTGTCAATCTTTGCACTGTATGGCTCAAATGTTTTTGTCCACAAGGGATATAGCTTAATAGTAATTCAGGAGCAATACAGCATAAATAATTTTTACAATGTGGAGAATAAACGAGAATAAGAAAGTCAACTAAATGAAATTAGTGTTCCCTAGAGTTTTGATTAACAATTTCCTAAGAGAGTGTTTCCATCGCACCAACCTTCAACAAAGTTGTATTATCAATTACAGTGGAGCAGACCCATTCATGTGGCTTTGGCAGTGGTGACAAATTAAAAAACATTTTCTTGTTGAAATAGAAAAATCATTAGTGTTTATCTAGTAATGCCCTTGTTGTTTTAATAGCCAGTAACATTCCATCCAAAAGGGTGTCACTGCAGCTTATTTTCCCTTCCTTGTCTGATTGAACAATTTTCAGGTGACATGACAGACTGTTAATACCACAAACCTCCTATCTGCCCTAAGGCATGAAGGAAAAGGAACAGAGAAATGATTTTACAGGCGCTGTGTGGAATGTTACTAACCTAACAAAGAAATAAACAAAACTTACTTGTTCAACAAGATCGCTTGAGCCAAATAATTCATTGTGGACAAGTACCACACTCTTTAAAATGGAGTCAGGAACGAGGTCCCATTCATCTTCTTTAGTTTCATCTTCTTTAACATATCTCTTCTGGAAAAACAATAGTCTCAATACGAAAAATTCAAAAAACAGAAGTTAGGGGCACAACCAACAAAAGGAGGATTACACTGGTACCATTTCAGTAAATTCTTGTTGCATCAAGGTCTCTTCATTCTCAAATGTCAGAGGCCCATCTGAATCCAAATCGCTGAGTTGAGACATATCCCCTACCAAAATACCTTCTACCTTGATCAAACGAGGCCTAAACTTGTAAAGTTGAGCAGCATTTCTTCTTTGTCTTTCTTTTGTGATTTCATATTCATCCATAGGCTTGTAAATTGACCAAATATCTCATCCAAGAGCTAGCAAAACGAAACATGATAGAATATGTTAAAACTTTCCTGCGACATGCATGTCCGAGAGACAAAATCAACATGGGGGCTTGCCAGGAAGGAAGCCTTGTCCATCACAAGAGAACAACAAACATGATGTGCTGCACGAAGGAGCATAATATGATGAATCGTAGTTTGTAGCTGTACAAGTGAGACCTGTGGCCATGCAGCACATTTCATTGCCGTTATAAGTTAATCGTAAATGAGCTGGAAATAACTCATAACGAACTGAAGCATCACTAATATGAATGAAATTTTAAGATCAACAACGCTATAACAAGCAAAAACTTAAGTCTGCTCACTGATTTGTCAGTACTGATATCACTTGATATGATAACCAACTTTTTCAATAAATTGAAATCAACAGCCTGGACACTTGCAGATGCATTCAGGTCACAAGCTATATTTTCAGGTCCTCCATCAATCAGCTCAACCGGGTATCCTCCAACTGGCAAACCTCTAGGAAACTGCATGTAAGAATAAATTGTAGCCTGCAGTATCAAAGTCCTTCACACCGTCAATCACAACGATGGGCTCAAACGGAAAGGTCACAACTTTGCACATAACAATAGGATTTCAACACCATATCAACCCATGAATTGTATGAGTGATCTCCAGACGGCCAGTGTGCAGATGGCTTTCACAGATTGTTTCCCCAATGGTAGTGCCACATACAGATATTCAAGAAATTATGGAGACTATTGCAATCCAAATTGATGCACCAAGCCTGTGCCAACAGACTGCAAGTCAACAATTTTCCAGTATATGGCACAGATGTGTCCAATATCACGCTGCTAATTAAGTCAAAAAAAGTATCTCCTATAACTGCAGTCAATCATAGGGCTGCAACTCAGGTGGACTGGGTCAGGCTGAGGGTGAACCCAAAACAACTCAACCTCTATATCTCCAACACTGAACCAACCCAACCCAGCCATGTGTTGAGACTTCTATAACCCATTTCAACCCAACCCTATCTTAAGCAAAAATCAAGCTGGATTGGTATAGTCAGATCAGGGTGAGTTGTGTCACATTAATTGAGTTAGATCCAGTAGAATACAAATTTTAAATTAGGGGAAAGGTTTAGGATGCTATTGTTGGATTAGTATCTACTAGACAGAGGCTTCATACTTTCATCAATTTTGATGGCACACTTGTATACAATTTAACAAACTCCGCCAAGGCTGCAAGCCCGGGTAAAGAAGGAGGGTTGCACAGCCAGCATAAAACTCCATCAGATCTCCTAAAATATGAATCTACTTCTATATAATTTAACAGGGCTAAAAATATAATTATACAAACATACAAGCGAGGTTTTCATTACCACTAGAATATAACAGTGCAAACAGTACCGTACCATTCCAGTAGGTTTTTGGCGGTTGGCACCAGTACACACTACACAGTATGTTGGTATGGGACAATGTGTAATGTTTTTAGTACCCAGTACTGTATGTTCCAGCAAATAACTGATGAGAGATTTGACAACAGTTTTTGAAACCTCGCATATAAATAATCCATTTAATCCATATGAACAAAAATACTTAATGGAAGCATAAATATGGATGACGGTTCGATTGGGTTATGTCAGGTTGGATCAGCAAGAGTTTGGGTTGGGTTGAAGGTTAAACCCACCACAACCTTAGTTGAGGTTGGCTAGGGAGAAGGGGGGTTGTTTCAGGTTGACCCTGACGAAGTTGCATCCCCAGTTGACTGACAATTCCTATGAGTTGTAACATGTTAAGCAACAGTTACTAGCATTTTCTCTCTTAAATGTGCTGTATTTCTCTGGACTGGCAGCAAAACAAGGGCATGTCAAACATTTATTTATACACCAAGTGAGAATCTTCCTAAGATTGGTTCCCCATTATTAGCATACTGCTGCTCTAAAATATCATTGAGTTATGACCGGTGTTGTTAAAGCTGCTAACCTAGGTCCCCATGGCATAGTCACTTAAAACTTCCAGACCATGGTATGCTGAACTAGTTTATATCGAGTGTACTGAACTATATCAATAATAAACTGGTAGAGATATGGGGGTGTCCTGAGTATTGGCATGTTGAATCAACTCTCACCCCAAGCAAACCAACACTGTACCATGACAGTACCTCTGAGCAAACCAACAATGTACAATGACAGTACCAGCACACATCTGGTACTAAGATTCCAGACCTTGCCTAAGACCTACTTTTGCCCCTTCATTTCTCTGTTCTAGAAACCAAGTGGCAAATGTTTGTGCTTGCTACCCACCCGGGTGACTTTTTTTTGCTGATTGTGTCATGGTCCTCCAGCTAGCAGATTACTTCTATTGCTTCCTCACCCTCCTTCATTCTATAGGCATCAGGTGGCAAGTTAAGGCCCAAGAGGCAGTAGGCAGCTGATTGAAGACATATAAAATGAAAAAATATATATTATACATAAGCATATGTATGAACTCCTGAGGGCGTGTAGGCTTTTCCTCCCTATGCAGTAACCTAGGCACCCACCAGGCCACAGAAAGGGCTCCACCAACTTGTCCCACCTAGGTTTTTCCACAAACTTGGTAATAAGAATAGTTTCAATATCGATCTCATAGAACAATGCAGTAATTTATGTCCTTTGGGAAAAAGAAGTGATCATATCTTCAGAAGAGTCAGAATTAGAAAGCAATTTTTGGCTAGAAAAGAGTAAAAATTCTTGATCATTTATTTGATTACAATAATGCAAGGATTGACTTAAAGTTAAAAGCAATGTTCACAATCTCGATCCTATGAATTGTACCAATCAGGTACCTATACAGCACAGTACCAAGCTGAAACATACTCAATACACGGACGCACACCAACTCAATACCGATTCACTGTTTTTGCCTTTTTTTCTTTTTCTTTTTTTTTATTTTTAAGATTATTTTGAGATTTATATATCTTTAGATTATAATTTTAAGGGCATTTTAGTGTTATTTTATTTCACATTGCCCTTTAAAGACAGAATTATGGCTTAATGGATGTAATTCTATTTATCAAATTTAGATTTGTAATAATCAAATATAGACAATGTATACTTTTAAGCTTGAAATACGTGTATCAAATTGATTCAAATCACAAAATACATAACAACATCTAGTCCATTGTAGAGGTTTTATGCCACTTACAGACATTAGATCTTTTCCATTGTCAAGACATAAAGGTCGATAATAACAAGATAAGGAACTAAGGTGAATGCAAGTAAAGATTCTATGGAAGGTTTAATTTTGAGAAAGAAAAATCATGCTAAAAATTGAATTGACACAGGATAATATTCTAGAACATTAATGTAGATGGTTTGATCTTGTACACCAAAGAGAGAAGGCCTCTATAACGTAGATTTTAGCAATGAGTTTAAGGACTAACAGGAAGGCTCCATCACTTATGATGCACTTTATTTATAAAGTTTTCAAGAATGGTTGCTAGACCATATATTAAGTCGTGCTCATATCCTTGCTTCTCTTAATGCACTTTATTACAACTCTTTCGCCCAAACATACAATAAGAGAATAGTTTGTGTGCAGCCACTTATCATTTACTCAATTTTTCCTGTTATCTTCATTGATCCTATATTTCCACGTTACTTAAGAAAGATGTTTTTTTAGCGAGAAGATCACTTGATTTATCTTTATTATTTTCATGGTTTTGTTAGGAGTTTTACAACTCAATTAGCAGTCATCATCCTATTTCCAATTGTTTCTACGCTTAACATCAAATGTCTTCTTGTTGTACAACTCAAGCATATGAAAAATTAGTAATATGATCCTTTGATTAAAAAAATTAACAAACTACAAAATCTCTTGGGGTATCATTGAGCCTGAAAAAATCTGTTGTCTACCCTTGACAACAGTGTTGAGCATATGGAATTAAAAATATGATATCTGGTTTAGACAATTTTATGCCTTTTATGGTTTCATTGTTCTTTGAGCACATTTGCTACATACCTATGCATATCAGTGTCTGACCTAGTTTTCATCAGCTACATCTTTCCTTCCAAGTTTCAATAGTTATCATGTTAATTCTTGCTTTTGAACTTTTGTCACCATCTCCTTACATTTAACTCCACTGCTTTTATGTTCATCTCACGGATACGGATAGGCTAAATTATCCCAAAATATAGCTGGACATGACAGCCAAATTTAGATAGGCTAACTTATGTTGACAATAGGTGAAGCTTGCACACAATGGTCTAGCAATTTTCTCGCTTCTAGGCTCATGTTTACACTTCTCCATCTCTCTAAAATTGTCGCAGCCTGATTTACATTCAATATCTACTAGAAAGGCATTGGTCCAACCAAACAATATTAGGATTTTCCTTAGCTTTCATTTTGTTTACGCAACCATTGTTCCCCCCAAGAGTTAGAACAATATAAAAGGATTCTAAGGTTCGTATGGCTAAAGTGAATTTTCTTCTTCAGATAATGTGTGAGAACTTGTCAAAACCAATTACCGTTCGTGAAAAGTATTTCTATTTGTTTATGGTTCAATTAAGCAGACAAGGCTTAGATGGTGGTGAATTTTTTCACTTACAAGCATGTAGTAGGTTATAAAATGGCTATTAATGATGGGCCAAATAAGCCATCAGGGTTTGCAATTGGATCAAGTGAAGGCTTGGGAAGCTTTGCCAGAGATCCTTGATCGGAACTTGATGCTGGTCAACACTATCATCTATTATGGCCACAGGTGAGTTAGAGCTTGGATTACTCCGTTCCATTCATTCTCTTCAACTAGTAGATAGGAAAGCTATGCGGTATAAATGAATCTAGTGCTTTGGTTAGGAAACAAATGTCTTCTTGCTGGTTTTGATCTTGATCTAGTTCTTGAACTAGTCTGATCTCTATTAAAAATCTAACCAAATTGAATCAGGATCAAATTTACAATTAAAAACAAAAGTTGGTGTACTAAGTTCTTGAAATCGGTTCAATCAGTGAAGCAAAGTTCAACAAAAGTAGTAAACCATTTTTTTTTAAAAAAAAGTTGGATTAAACTAAGCGTCAATTTATGATAAATTGAAATGGGCGGAGATAATTTGGGATAGGTTTGATCTAGTTAAACCCAACCTGAGTCCTAATTGCTAAGTGGGCTTGATTTAATCCTTTGAACCAACCTATTTCCTTGAACCAATAGATCTGAACCCAAAAAAAATGATTTCTAAATTAATTTTAGAAAATTTAGTATTTCAAGGCTTCAGCGGTTTAATTAAACCGTTAATCCAAACTTAATAACCCATTTAAATAAACCTAAACCAAGCGGTTATTTTTCTGATTTAGTTAACTAAGTTATCAATTTGATCTTCCTTCCACCGATCAATCCATACCTATTCTTGAAATATTAGATCTCAGTCCGAACCAATTTGTTTTACAATGATGGCTTAGGAATAAAGAGGGTTTTCAAGGGTTGATCCTCTATAAAAAGCCTAGAAACCGAACCAGTTTCTCCCCCATCTTCTTCTTCTTCTCCTCCTCCTTCGCTGCCTAGCCAAAGCCAAGGTCCCAAGTTCTCTCCATTTGTTGCCAGAGATTTCGCTGAAGCCCTGATGAAGCTTGGGACTTCACAATAGAAGTCATCCTCGCCAACGCTGGTGATTAACATCATCCCAGTTAAGTCCTCTATTTCTTTCTTTCTAATACTGGGAAATTCGGCCATCAGGGTTTGCAATTGGATCAAGTGAAGGCTTGGGAAGCTTTGCCAGAGATCCTTGATCGGAACTGAAGCTGGTCAACACTATCATCTACTGTACGGCCACAGGTGAGTTAGAGCTTGGATTACTCCATCCATTCATTCTCTTCAACTAGTAGATAGGAAAGCTATGCGGTATAAATGAATCTAGTGTCTTTGGTTAGGAAGACAAATGTCTTCTTGCTGGTTTTGATCTTGATCTAGTTCTTGAACTAGTCTGATCTCTATTGAAAAATTGAACCAGAATTGAATCAGGATCAAATTTACAATTAAAAACAAAAGTTAGTGTACTAAGTTCTTGAAATCGGTTCAATCAGTGAAGCAAAGTTCAACAAAAGTAGTAAACCTTTTTTTTTTGAAAAAAAAGTTGGATTAAACTAAGCGTCAATTTATGATAAATTGAAATGGGCGAGATAATTTGGATAGGTTTGATCTAGTTAAACCCAACCTGAGTCCTAATTGCTAAGTGGGCTTGATTTAATCCTTTGAACCAACCTGATTTCCTTGGAACCAATAGATCTGAACAAAAAAAATGATTTCTAAATTAATTTTAGAAATTTAGTATTTCAAGGCTTTCAGCCGGTTTAATTAAACCGTTTAATCCAAACTTAATAACCCATTTAAATAACCTAAACCAAGCGGTTATTTTTCTGATTTAGTTAACTAAGTTATCAATTCTGATCTTCCTTCCACCAATCAATCCATACCTATTCTTGAAATATTAGATCTCAGTCCTAACCAATTTGTTTTACAATGATGGCTTAGGAATCAAAGAGGGTTTCAAGGGTTGATCCTCTATAAAAAGCCTAGAAACCGAACCAGTTTCTCCCCCATCTTCTTCTTCTCTCCTCCTCCTTCGCTGCCTAGCCAAAGCCAAGGTCCCAAGTTCTTCTCCATTTGTTGCCAGAGATTTCGCTGAAGCCCTGATGAAGCTTGGGACTTAACAATAGAAGTCATCCTCGCCAACGCTGGTGATTAACATCATCCCAGTTAAGTCCTCTGTTTCTTTCTTTCTAATACTGGAAATTCGGCCATCAGGGTTTGCAATTGGATCAAGTGAAGGCTTGGGAAGCTTTGCCAGAGATCCTTGATCGGAACTCTGACGCTGGTCAACACTATCATCTACTGTACGGCCACAGGTGAGTTAGAGCTTGGATTACTCCGTTCCATTCATTCTCTTCAACTAGTAGATAGGAAAGCTATGCGGTATAAATGAATCTAGTGTCTTTGGTTAGGAAGACAAATGTCTTCTTGCTGGTTTTGATCTTGATCTAGTTCTTGAACTAGTCTGATCTCTATTGAAAAATCTGAACCAGAATTGAATCAGGATCAAATTTACAATTAAAAACAAAAGTTAGTGTACTAAGTTCTTGAAATCGGTTCAATCAGTGAAGCAAAGTTCAACAAAAGTAGTAAACCATTTTTTTTTGAAAAAAAAGTTGGATTAAACTAAGCGTCAATTTATGATAAATTGAAATGGGCGAGATAATTTGGATAGGTTTGATCTAGTTAAACCCAACCTGAGTCCTAATTGCTAAGTGGGCTTGATTTAATCCTTTGAACCAACCTTATTTCCTTGGAACCAATAGATCTGAACCAAAAAAAAAGGATTTCTAAATTAATTTTAGAAAATTTAGTATTTCAAGGCTTCAGCGGTTTAATTAAACCCTTAATCCAAACTTAATAACCCATTTAAATAAACCTAAACCAAGCGGTTATTTTTCTGATTTAGTTAACTAAGTTATCAATTCTGATCTTCCTTCCACCGATCAATCCATACCTATTCTTGAAATATTAGATCTCAGTCCGAACCAATTTGTTTTACAATGATGGCTTAGGAATCAAAGAGGGTTTCAAGGGTTGATCCTCTATAAAAAGCCTAGAAACCGAACCAGTTTCTCCCCCATCTTCTTCTTCTTCTCCTCCTCCTTCGCTGCCTAGCCAAAGCCAAGGTCCCAAGTTCTTCTCCATTTGTTGCCAGAGATTTCGCTGAAGCCCTGATGAAGCTTGGGACTTCACAATAGAAGTCATCCTCGCCAACGCTGGTGATTAACATCATCCCAGTTAAGTCCTCTTTTCTTTTTCTAATACTGGGAAATTCGGCCATCAGGGTTTGCAATTGGATCAAGTGAAGGCTTGGGAAGCTTTGCCAGAGATCCTTGATCGGAACTCTGACGCTGGTCAACACTATCATCTACTGTACGGCCATAGGTGAGTTAGAGCTTGGATTACTCCGTTCCATTCATTCTCTTCAACTAGTAGATAGGAAAGCTATGGGTATAAATGAATCTAGTGTCTTTGGTTAGGAAGACAAATGTCTTCTTGCTGGTTTGATCTTGATCTAGTTCTTGAACTAGTCTGATCTCTATTGAAAAATCTGAACCAGAATTGAATCAGGATCAAATTTACAATTAAAAAAAAAAGTTAGTGTACTAAGTTCTTGAAATCGGTTCAATCAGTGAAGCAAAGTTCAACAAAAGTAGTAAACCATTTTTTTTTGAAAAAAAAGTTGGATTAAACTAAGCGTCAATTTATGATAAATTGAAATGGGCGGAGATAATTTGGGATAGGTTTGATCTAGTTAAACCCAACCTGAGTCCTAATTGCTAAGTGGGCTTGATTTAATCCTTTGAACCAACCTGATTTCCTTGGAACCAATAGATCTGAACCAAAAAAATGATTTCTAAATTAATTTTAGAAAATTTAGTATTTCAAGGCTTTCAGCCGGTTTAATTAAACCTTTAATCCAAACTTAATAACCCATTTAAATAAACCTAAACCAAGCGGTTATTTTTTGATTTAGTTAACTAAGTTATCAATTCTGATCTTCCTTCCACCGATCAATCCATACCTATTCTTGAAATATTAGATCTCAGTCCGAACCAATTTGTTTTACAATGATGGCTTAGGAATCAAAGAGGGTTTCAAGGGTTGATCCTCTATAAAAAGCCTAGAAACCGAACCAGTTTCTCCCCCATCTTCTTCTTCTTCTCCTCCTCCTTCCTGCCTAGCCAAAGCCAAGGTCCCAAGTTCTTCTCCATTTGTTGCCAGAGATTTCGCTGAAGCCCTGATGAAGCTTGGGACTTAACAATAGAAGTCATCCTCGCCAACGCTGGTGATTAACATCATCCCAGTTAAGTCCTCTGTTTCTTTCTTTCTAATACTAGGAAATTCGGCATCAGGGTTTGCAATTGGATCAAGTGAAGGCTTGGGAAGCTTTGCCAGAGATCCTTGATCGGAACTCTGACGCTGGTCAACACTATCATCTACTACGGCCACAGGTGAGTTAGAGCTTGGATTACTCCGTTCCATTCATTCTCTTCAACTAGTAGATAGGAAAGCTATGCGGTATAAATGAATCTAGTGTCTTTGGTTAGAAGACAAATGTCTTCTTGCTGGTTTTGATCTTGATCTAGTTCTTGAACTAGTCTGATCTCTATTGAAAATCTGAACCAGAATTGAATCAGGATCAAATTTACAATTAAAAACAAAAGTTAGTGTACTAAGTTCTTGAAATCGGTTCAATCAGTGAAGCAAAGTTCAACAAAAGTAGTAAACCATTTTTTTTAAAAAAAAGTTGGATTAAACTAAGCGTCAATTTATGATAAATTGAAATGGGCGGAGATAATTTGGGATAGGTTTGATCTAGTTAAACCCAACCTGAGTCCTAATTGCTAAGTGGGCTTGATTTAATCCTTTGAACCAACCTTATTTCCTTGGAACCAATAGATCTGAACCCAAAAAAAATGAAATTAATTTTAGAAAATTTAGTATTTCAAGGCTTTCAGTTTAATTAAACCCGTTAATCCAAACTTAATAACCCATTTAAATAAACCTAAACCAAGCGTTATTTTTCTGATTTAGTTAACTAAGTTATCAATTTGATCTTCCTTCCACCGATCAATCCATACCTATTCTTGAAATATTAGATCTCAGTCCGAACCAATTTGTTTTACAATGATGGCTTAGGAATCAAAGAGGGTTTCAAGGGTTGATCCTCTATAAAAAGCCTAGAAACCGAACCAGTTTCTCCCCCATCTTCTTCTTCTCCTCCTCCTTCGCTGCCTAGCCAAAGCCAAGGTCCCAAGTTCTTCTCCATTTGTTGCCAGAGATTTCGCTGAAGCCCTGATGAAGCTTGGGACTTCACAATAGAAGTCATCCTCGCCAACGCTGGTGATTAACATCATCCCAGTTAAGTCCTCTGTTTCTTTCTTTCTAATACTGGGAAATTCGGCCATCAGGGTTTGCAATTGGATCAAGTGAAGGCTTGGGAAGCTTTGCCAGAGATCCTTGATCGGAACTCTGAGCTGGTCAACACTATCATCTACTGTACGGCCACAGGTGAGTTAGAGCTTGGATTACTCCGTTCCATTCATTCTCTTCAACTAGTAGATAGGAAAGCTATGCGGTATAAATGAATCTAGTGTCTTTGGTTAGGAAGACAAATGTCTTCTTGCTGGTTTTGATCTTGATCTAGTTCTTGAACTAGTCTGATCTCTATTGAAAAATCTGAACCAGAATTGAATCAGGATCAAATTTACAATTAAAAACAAAAGTTAGTGTACTAAGTTCTTGAAATCGGTTCAATCAGTGAAGCAAAGTTCAACAAAAGTAGTAAACCATTTTTTTTTGAAAAAAAAGTTGGATTAAACTAAGCGTCAATTTATGATAAATTGAAATGGGCGGAGATAATTTGGATAGGTTTGATCTAGTTAAACCCAACCTGAGTCCTAATTGCTAAGTGGGCTTGATTTAATCCTTTGAACCAACCTGATTTCCTTGGAACCAATAGATCTGAACCCAAAAAAAATGATTTCTAAATTAATTTTAGAAAATTTAGTATTTCAAGGCTTTCAGCCGTTTAATTAACCCTTTAATCCAAACTTAATAACCCATTTAAATAAACCTAAACCAAGCGGTTATTTTTCTGATTTAGTTAACTAAGTTATCAATTCTGATCTTCCTTCCACCGATCAATCCATACCTATTCTTGAAATATTAGATCTCAGTCCGAACCAATTTGTTTTACAATGATGGCTTAGGAATCAAAGAGGGTTTCAAGGGTTGATCCTCTATAAAAAGCCTAGAAACCGAACCAGTTTCTCCCCCATCTTCTTCTTCTTCTCCTCCTCCTTCGCTGCCTAGCCAAAGCCAAGGTCCCAAGTTCTTCTCCATTTGTTGCCAGAGATTTCGCTGAAGCCCTGATGAAGCTTGGGACTTAACAATAGAAGTCATCCTCGCCAACGCTGGTGATTAACATCATCCCAGTTAAGTCCTCTGTTTCTTTCTTTCTAATACTGGGAAATTCGGCCATCAGGGTTTGCAATTGGATCAAGTGAAGGCTTGGGAAGCTTTGCCAGAGATCCTTGATCGGAACTCTGACGCTGGTCAACACTATCATCTACTGTACGGCCACAGGTGAGTTAGAGCTTGGATTACTCCGTTCCATTCATTCTCTTCAACTAGTAGATAGGAAAGCTATGCGGTATAAATGAATCTAGTGTCTTTGGTTAGGAAGACAAATGTCTTCTTGCTGGTTTTGATCTTGATCTAGTTCTTGAACTAGTCTGATCTCTATTGAAAAATCTGAACCAGAATTGAATCAGGATCAAATTTACAATTAAAAACAAAAGTTAGTGTACTAAGTTCTTGAAATCGTTCAATCAGTGAAGCAAAGTTCAACAAAAGTAGTAAACCATTTTTTTTTGAAAAAAAAGTTGGATTAAACTAAGCGTCAATTTATGATAAATTGAAATGGGCGGAGATAATTTGGATAGGTTTGATCTAGTTAAACCCAACCTGAGTCCTAATTGCTAAGTGGGCTTGATTTAATCCTTTGAACCAACCTGATTTCCTTGGAACCAATAGATCTGAACCAAAAAAAAAGATTTCTAAATTAATTTTAGAAAATTTAGTATTTCAAGGCTTTCAGCCGGTTTAATTAAACCCGTTTAATCCAAACTTAATAACCCATTTAAATAAACCTAAACCAAGCGGTTATTTTTCTGATTTAGTTAACTAAGTTATCAATTCTGATCTTCCTTCCACCGATCAATCCATACCTATTCTTGAAATATTAGATCTCAGTCCGAACCAATTTGTTTTACAATGATGGCTTAGGAATCAAAGAGGGTTTCAAGGGTTGATCCTCTATAAAAAGCCTAGAAACCGAACCAGTTTCTCCCATCTTCTTCTTCTCTCCTCCTTCGCTGCCTAGCCAAAGCCAAGGTCCCAAGTTCTTCTCCATTTGTTGCCAGAGATTTCGCTGAAGCCCTGATGAAGCTTGGGACTTACAATAGAAGTCATCCTCGCCAACGCTGGTGATTAACATCATCCCAGTTAAGTCCTCTGTTTCTTTCTTTCTAATACTGAAATTCGGCCATCAGGGTTTGCAATTGGATCAAGTGAAGGCTTGGGAAGCTTTGCCAGAGATCCTTGATCGGAACTCTGACGCTGGTCAACACTATCATCTACTGTACGGCCAGGTGAGTTAGAGCTTGGATTACTCCGTTCCATTCATTCTCTTCAACTAGTAGATAGGAAAGCTATGCGGTATAAATGAATCTAGTGTCTTTGGTTAGGAAGACAAATGTCTTCTTGCTGGTTTTGATCTTGATCTAGTTCTTGAACTAGTCTGATCTCTATTGAAAAATCTGAACCAGAATTGAATCAGGATCAAATTTACAATTAAAAACAAAAGTTAGTGTACTAAGTTCTTGAAATCGGTTCAATCAGTGAAGCAAAGTTCAACAAAAGTAGTAAACCATTTTTTTTTGAAAAAAAAGTTGGATTAAACTAAGCGTCAATTTATGATAAATTGAAATGGGCGGAGATAATTTGGGATAGGTTTGATCTAGTTAAACCCAACCTGAGTCCTAATTGCTAAGTGGGCTTGATTTAATCCTTTGAACCAACCTGATTTCCTTGGAACCAATAGATCTGAACCAAAAAAAATGATTTCTAAATTAATTTTAGAAAATTTAGTATTTCAAGGCTTTCAGCGGTTTAATTAAACCCGTTTAATCCAAACTTAATAACCCATTTAAATAAACCTAAACCAAGCGGTTATTTTTCTGATTTAGTTAACTAAGTTATCAATTCTGATCTTCCTTCCACCGATCAATCCATACCTATTCTTGAAATATTAGATCTCAGTCCGAACCAATTTGTTTTACAATGATGGCTTAGGAATCAAAGAGGGTTTCAAGGGTTGATCCTCTATAAAAAGCCTAGAAACCGAACCAGTTTCTCCCCCATCTTCTTCTTCTTCTCCTCCTCCTTCGCTGCCTAGCCAAAGCCAAGGTCCCAAGTTCTTCTCCATTGTTGCCAGAGATTTCGCTGAAGCCCTGATGAAGCTTGGGACTTCACAATAGAAGTCATCCTCGCCAACGCTGGTGATTAACATCATCCCAGTTAAGTCCTCTGTTTCTTTCTTTCTAATACTGGGAAATTCGGCCATCAGGGTTTGCAATTGGATCAAGTGAAGGCTTGGGAAGCTTTGCCAGAGATCCTTGATCGGAACTCTGACGCTGGTCAACACTATCATCTACTGTACGGCCACAGGTGAGTTAGAGCTTGGATTACTCCGTTCCATTCATTCTCTTCAACTAGTAGATAGGAAAGCTATGCGGTATAAATGAATCTAGTGTCTTTGGTTAGGAAGACAAATGTCTTCTTGCTGGTTTTGATCTTGATCTAGTTCTTGAACTAGTCTGATCTCTATTGAAAAATCTGAACCAGAATTGAATCAGGATCAAATTTACAATTAAAAACAAAAGTTAGTGTACTAAGTTCTTGAAATCGGTTCAATCAGTGAAGCAAAGTTCAACAAAAGTAGTAAACCATTTTTTTTTGAAAAAAAAGTTGGATTAAACTAAGCATCAATTTATGATAAATTGAAATGGGCGGAGATAATTTGGATAGGTTTGATCTAGTTAAACCCAACCTGAGTCCTAATTGCTAAGTGGGCTTGATTTAATCCTTTGAACCAACCTGATTTCCTTGGAACCAATAGATCTGAACCAAAAAAAATGATTTCTAAATTAATTTTAGAAAATTTAGTATTTCAAGGCTTTCAGCCGGTTTAATTAAACCCGTTTAATCCAAACTTAATAACCCATTTAAATAAACCTAAACCAAGCGGTTATTTTTCTGATTTAGTTAACTAAGTTATCAATTCTGATCTTCCTTCCACCGATCAATCCATACCTATTCTTGAAATATTAGATCTCAGTCCGAACCAATTTGTTTTACAATGATGGCTTAGGAATCAAAGAGGGTTTCAAGGGTTGATCCTCTATAAAAAGCCTAGAAACCGAACCAGTTTCTCCCCCATCTTCTTCTTCTCTCCTCCTTCGCTGCCTAGCCAAAGCCAAGGTCCCAAGTTCTTCTCCATTTGTTGCCAGAGATTTCGCTGAAGCCCTGATGAAGCTTGGGACTTACAATAGAAGTCATCCTCGCCAACGCTGGTGATTAACATCATCCCAGTTAAGTCCTCTGTTTCTTTCTTTCTAATACTGGGAAATTCGGCCATCAGGGTTTGCAATTGGATCAAGTGAAGGCTTGGGAAGCTTTGCCAGAGATCCTTGATCGGAACTCTGACGCTGGTCAACACTATCATCTACTGTACGGCCACAGGTGAGTTAGAGCTTGGATTACTCCGTTCCATTCATTCTCTTCAACTAGTAGATAGGAAAGCTATGCGGTATAAATGAATCTAGTGTCTTTGGTTAGGAAGACAAATGTCTTCTTGCTGGTTTTGATCTTGATCTAGTTCTTGAACTAGTCTGATCTCTATTGAAAAATCTGAACCAGAATTGAATCAGGATCAAATTTACAATTAAAAACAAAAGTTAGTGTACTAAGTTCTTGAAATCGGTTCAATCAGTGAAGCAAAGTTCAACAAAAGTAGTAAACCATTTTTTTTTTGAAAAAAAAGTTGGATTAAACTAAGCGTCAATTTATGATAAATTGAAATGGGCGGAGATAATTTGGATAGGTTTGATCTAGTTAAACCCAACCTGAGTCCTAATTGCTAAGTGGGCTTGATTTAATCCTTTGAACCAACCTGATTTCCTTGGAACCAATAGATCTGAACCAAAAAAAATGATTTCTAAAT
This sequence comes from Calamus simplicifolius, assembly GCA_900491605.1. NCBI lineage: Eukaryota > Viridiplantae > Streptophyta > Magnoliopsida > Arecales > Arecaceae > Calamus > Calamus simplicifolius. The sequence goes on from UESW01000045.1 coordinate 135,203, forward strand.
TAATTTTAGAAAATTTAGTATTTCAAGGCTTTCAGCCGGTTTAATTAAACCCAATCCAAACTTAATAACCCATTTAAATAAACCTAAACCAAGCGGTTATTTTTTGATTTAGTTAACTAAGTTATCAATTCTGATCTTCCTTCCACCGATCAATCCATACCTATTCTTGAAATATTAGATCTCAGTCCGAACCAATTTGTTTTACAATGATGGCTTAGGAATCAAAGAGGGTTTCAAGGGTTGATCCTCTATAAAAAGCCTAGAAACCGAACCAGTTTCTCCCCCATCTTCTTCTTCTTCTCCTCCTCCTTCGCTGCCTAGCCAAAGCCAAGGTCCCAAGTTCTTCTCCATTTGTTGCCAGATTTCGCTGAAGCCCTGATGAAGCTTGGGACTTCACAATAGAAGTCATCCTCGCCAACGCTGGTGATTAACATCATCCCAGTTAAGTCCTCTGTTTCTTTCTTTCTAATACTGGGAAATTCGGCCATCAGGGTTTGCAATTGGATCAAGTGAAGGCTTGGGAAGCTTTGCCAGAGATCCTTGATCGGAACTCTGACGCTGGTCAACACTATCATCTACTGTACGGCCACAGGTGAGTTAGAGCTTGGATTACTCCGTTCCATTCATTCTCTTCAACTAGTAGATAGGAAAGCTATGCGGTATAAATGAATCTAGTGTCTTTGGTTAGGAAGACAAATGTCTTCTTGCTGGTTTTGATCTTGATCTAGTTCTTGAACTAGTCTGATCTCTATTGAAAAATCTGAACCAGAATTGAATCAGGATCAAATTTACAATTAAAAACAAAAGTTAGTGTACTAAGTTCTTGAAATCGGTTCAATCAGTGAAGCAAAGTTCAACAAAAGTAGTAAACCATTTTTTTTTGAAAAAAAAGTTGGATTAAACTAAGCGTCAATTTATGATAAATTGAAATGGGCGGAGATAATTTGGGATAGGTTTGATCTAGTTAAACCCAACCTGAGTCCTAATTGCTAAGTGGGCTTGATTTAATCCTTTGAACCAACCTGATTTCCTTGGAACCAATAGATCTGAACCAAAAAAAATGATTTCTAAATTAATTTTAGAAAATTTAGTATTTCAAGGCTTTCAGCCGGTTTAATTAAACCTTTAATCCAAACTTAATAACCCATTTAAATAAACCTAAACCAAGCGGTTATTTTTCTGATTTAGTTAACTAAGTTATCAATTCTGATCTTCCTTCCACGATCAATCCATACCTATTCTTGAAATATTAGATCTCAGTCCTAACCAATTTGTTTTACAATGATGGCTTAGGAATCAAAGAGGGTTTCAAGGGTTGATCCTCTATAAAAAGCCTAGAAACCGAACCAGTTTCTCCCCCATCTTCTTCTTCTCCTCCTCCTCCTTCGCTGCCTAGCCAAAGCCAAGGTCCCAAGTTCTTCTCCATTTGTTGCCAGAGATTTCGCTGAAGCCCTGATGAAGCTTGGGACTTCACAATAGAAGTCATCCTCGCCAACGCTGGTGATTAACATCATCCCAGTTAAGTCCTCTGTTTCTTTCTTTCTAATACTGGGAAATTCGGCCATCAGGGTTTGCAATTGGATCAAGTGAAGGCTTGGGAAGCTTTGCCAGAGATCCTTGATCGGAACTCTGACGCTGGTCAACACTATCATCTACTGTACGGCCACAGGTGAGTTAGAGCTTGGATTACTCCGTTCCATTCATTCTCTTCAACTAGTAGATAGGAAAGCTATGCGGTATAAATGAATCTAGTGTCTTTGGTTAGGAAGACAAATGTCTTCTTGCTGGTTTTGATCTTGATCTAGTTCTTGAACTAGTCTGATCTCTATTGAAAAATCTGAACCAGAATTGAATCAGGATCAAATTTACAATTAAAAACAAAAGTTAGTGTACTAAGTTCTTGAAATCGGTTCAATCAGTGAAGCAAAGTTCAACAAAAGTAGTAAACCATTTTTTTTTGAAAAAAAAGTTGGATTAAACTAAGCATCAATTTATGATAAATTGAAATGGGCGGAGATAATTTGGGATAGGTTTGATCTAGTTAAACCCAACCTGAGTCCTAATTGCTAAGTGGGCTTGATTTAATCCTTTGAACCAACCTGATTTCCTTGGAACCAATAGATCTGAACCAAAAAAAATGATTTCTAAATTAATTTTAGAAAATTTAGTATTTCAAGGCTTTCAGCCGGTTTAATTAAACCGTTTAATCCAAACTTAATAACCCATTTAAATAAACCTAAACCAAGCGGTTATTTTTCTGATTTAGTTAACTAAGTTATCAATTCTGATCTTCCTTCCACCGATCAATCCATACCTATTCTTGAAATATTAGATCTCAGTCCTAACCAATTTGTTTTACAATGATGGCTTAGGAATCAAAGAGGGTTTCAAGGGTTGATCCTCTATAAAAAGCCTAGAAACCGAACCAGTTTCTCCCCCATCTTCTTCTTCTTCTCCTCCTTCCTGCCTAGCCAAAGCCAAGGTCCCAAGTTCTTCTCCATTTGTTGCCAGAGATTTCGCTGAAGCCCTGATGAAGCTTGGGACTTCACAATAGAAGTCATCCTCGCCAACGCTGGTGATTAACATCATCCCAGTTAAGTCCTCTGTTTCTTTCTTTCTAATACTGGGAAATTCGGCCATCAGGGTTTGCAATTGGATCAAGTGAAGGCTTGGGAAGCTTTGCCAGAGATCCTTGATCGGAACTCTGACGCTGGTCAACACTATCATCTACTGTACGGCCACAGGTGAGTTAGAGCTTGGATTACTCCGTTCCATTCATTCTCTTCAACTAGTAGATAGGAAAGCTATGCGGTATAAATGAATCTAGTGTCTTTGGTTAGGAAGACAAATGTCTTCTTGCTGGTTTTGATCTTGATCTAGTTCTTGAACTAGTCTGATCTCTATTGAAAAATCTGAACCAGAATTGAATCAGGATCAAATTTACAATTAAAAACAAAAGTTAGTGTACTAAGTTCTTGAAATCGGTTCAATCAGTGAAGCAAAGTTCAACAAAAGTAGTAAACCATTTTTTTTTGAAAAAAAAGTTGGATTAAACTAAGCGTCAATTTATGATAAATTGAAATGGGCGAGATAATTTGGGATAGGTTTGATCTAGTTAAACCCAACCTGAGTCCTAATTGCTAAGTGGGCTTGATTTAATCCTTTGAACCAACCTGATTTCCTTGGAACCAATAGATCTGAACCAAAAAAAATGATTTCTAAATTAATTTTAGAAAATTTAGTATTTCAAGGCTTTCAGCCGGTTTAATTAAACCGTTTAATCCAAACTTAATAACCCATTTAAATAAACCTAAACCAAGCGGTTATTTTTGATTTAGTTAACTAAGTTATCAATTCTGATCTTCCTTCCACCGATCAATCCATACCTATTCTTGAAATATTAGATCTCAGTCCTAACCAATTTGTTTTACAATGATGGCTTAGGAATCAAAGAGGGTTTCAAGGGTTGATCCTCTATAAAAAGCCTAGAAACCGAACCAGTTTCTCCCCCATCTTCTTCTTCTCTCCTCCTCCTTCGCTGCCTAGCCAAAGCCAAGGTCCCAAGTTCTTCTCCATTTGTTGCCAGAGATTTCGCTGAAGCCCTGATGAAGCTTGGGACTTCACAATAGAAGTCATCCTCGCCAACGCTGGTGATTAACATCATCCCAGTTAAGTCCTCTGTTTCTTTCTTTCTAATACTGGGAAATTCGGCCATCAGGGTTTGCAATTGGATCAAGTGAAGGCTTGGGAAGCTTTGCCAGAGATCCTTGATCGGAACTCTGACGCTGGTCAACACTATCATCTACTGTACGGCCACAGGTGAGTTAGAGCTTGGATTACTCCGTTCCATTCATTCTCTTCAACTAGTAGATAGGAAAGCTATGCGGTATAAATGAATCTAGTGTCTTTGGTTAGGAAGACAAATGTCTTCTTGCTGGTTTTGATCTTGATCTAGTTCTTGAACTAGTCTGATCTCTATTGAAAAATCTGAACCAGAATTGAATCAGGATCAAATTTACAATTAAAAACAAAAGTTAGTGTACTAAGTTCTTGAAATCGGTTCAATCAGTGAAGCAAAGTTCAACAAAAGTAGTAAACCATTTTTTTTTGAAAAAAAAGTTGGATTAAACTAAGCGTCAATTTATGATAAATTGAAATGGGCGGAGATAATTTGGGATAGGTTTGATCTAGTTAAACCCAACCTGAGTCCTAATTGCTAAGTGGGCTTGATTTAATCCTTTGAACCAACCTGATTTCCTTGGAACCAATAGATCTGAACCAAAAAAAATGATTTCTAAATTAATTTTAGAAAATTTAGTATTTCAAGGCTTTCAGCCGGTTTAATTAAACCGTTTAATCCAAACTTAATAACCCATTTAAATAAACCTAAACCAAGCGGTTATTTTTCTGATTTAGTTAACTAAGTTATCAATTCTGATCTTCCTTCCACCGATCAATCCATACCTATTCTTGAAATATTAGATCTCAGTCCTAACCAATTTGTTTTACAATGATGGCTTAGGAATCAAAGAGGGTTTCAAGGGTTGATCCTCTATAAAAAGCCTAGAAACCGAACCAGTTTCTCCCCCATCTTCTTCTTCTCCTCCTCCTTCGCTGCCTAGCCAAAGCCAAGGTCCCAAGTTCTTCTCCATTTGTTGCCAGAGATTTCGCTGAAGCCCTGATGAAGCTTGGGACTTCACAATAGAAGTCATCCTCGCCAACGCTGGTGATTAACATCATCCCAGTTAAGTCCTCTGTTTCTTTCTTTCTAATACTGGGAAATTCGGCCATCAGGGTTTGCAATTGGATCAAGTGAAGGCTTGGGAAGCTTTGCCAGAGATCCTTGATCGGAACTCTGACGCTGGTCAACACTATCATCTACTGTACGGCCACAGGTGAGTTAGAGCTTGGATTACTCCGTTCCATTCATTCTCTTCAACTAGTAGATAGGAAAGCTATGCGGTATAAATGAATCTAGTGTCTTTGGTTAGGAAGACAAATGTCTTCTTGCTGGTTTTGATCTTGATCTAGTTCTTGAACTAGTCTGATCTCTATTGAAAAATCTGAACCAGAATTGAATCAGGATCAAATTTACAATTAAAAACAAAAGTTAGTGTACTAAGTTCTTGAAATCGGTTCAATCAGTGAAGCAAAGTTCAACAAAAGTAGTAAACCATTTTTTTTTGAAAAAAAAGTTGGATTAAACTAAGCGTCAATTTATGATAAATTGAAATGGGCGGAGATAATTTGGGATAGGTTTGATCTAGTTAAACCCAACCTGAGTCCTAATTGCTAAGTGGGCTTGATTTAATCCTTTGAACCAACCTGATTTCCTTGGAACCAATAGATCTGAACCAAAAAAAATGATTTCTAAATTAATTTTAGAAAATTTAGTATTTCAAGGCTTTCAGCCGGTTTAATTAAACCCTTTAATCCAAACTTAATAACCCATTTAAATAAACCTAAACCAAGCGGTTATTTTTTGATTTAGTTAACTAAGTTATCAATTCTGATCTTCCTTCCACCGATCAATCCATACCTATTCTTGAAATATTAGATCTCAGTCCTAACCAATTTGTTTTACAATGATGGCTTAGGAATCAAAGAGGGTTTCAAGGGTTGATCCTCTATAAAAAGCCTAGAAACCGAACCAGTTTCTCCCCCATCTTCTTCTTCTCCTCCTTCGCTGCCTAGCCAAAGCCAAGGTCCCAAGTTCTTCTCCATTTGTTGCCAGAGATTTCGCTGAAGCCCTGATGAAGCTTGGGACTTCACAATAGAAGTCATCCTCGCCAACGCTGGTGATTAACATCATCCCAGTTAAGTCCTCTTTTCTTTCTTTCTAATACTGGGAAATTCGGCCATCAGGGTTTGCAATTGGATCAAGTGAAGGCTTGGGAAGCTTTGCCAGAGATCCTTGATCGAACTCTGACGCTGGTCAACACTATCATCTACTGTACGGCCACAGGTGAGTTAGAGCTTGGATTACTCCGTTCCATTCATTCTCTTCAACTAGTAGATAGGAAAGCTATGCGGTATAAATGAATCTAGTGTCTTTGGTTAGGAAGACAAATGTCTTCTTGCTGGTTTTGATCTTGATCTAGTTCTTGAACTAGTCTGATCTCTATTGAAAAATCTGAACCAGAATTGAATCAGGATCAAATTTACAATTAAAAACAAAAGTTAGTGTACTAAGTTCTTGAAATCGGTTCAATCAGTGAAGCAAAGTTCAACAAAAGTAGTAAACCATTTTTTTTTGAAAAAAAAGTTGGATTAAACTAAGCGTCAATTTATGATAAATTGAAATGGGGGAGATAATTTGGGATAGGTTTGATCTAGTTAAACCCAACCTGAGTCCTAATTGCTAAGTGGGCTTGATTTAATCCTTTGAACCAACCTGATTTCCTTGGAACCAATAGATCTGAACCAAAAAAAAATGATTTCTAAATTAATTTTAGAAAATTTAGTATTTCAAGGCTTTCAGCCGGTTTAATTAAACCGTTTAATCCAAACTTAATAACCCATTTAAATAAACCTAAACCAAGCGGTTATTTTTTGATTTAGTTAACTAAGTTATCAATTCTGATCTTCCTTCCACCGATCAATCCATACCTATTCTTGAAATATTAGATCTCAGTCCGAACCAATTTGTTTTACAATGATGGCTTAGGAATCAAAGAGGGTTTCAAGGGTTGATCCTCTATAAAAAGCCTAGAAACCGAACCAGTTTCTCCCCCATCTTCTTCTTCTTCTCCTCCTCCTTCGCTGCCTAGCCAAAGCCAAGGTCCCAAGTTCTTCTCCATTTGTTGCCAGAGATTTCGCTGAAGCCCTGATGAAGCTTGGGACTTCACAATAGAAGTCATCCTCGCCAACGCTGGTGATTAACATCATCCCAGTTAAGTCCTCTTTTCTTTCTTTCTAATACTGGGAAATTCGGCCATCAGGGTTTGCAATTGGATCAAGTGAAGGCTTGGGAAGCTTTGCCAGAGATCCTTGATCGAACTCTGACGCTGGTCAACACTATCATCTACTGTACGGCCACAGGTGAGTTAGAGCTTGGATTACTCCGTTCCATTCATTCTCTTCAACTAGTAGATAGGAAAGCTATGCGGTATAAATGAATCTAGTGTCTTTGGTTAGGAAGACAAATGTCTTCTTGCTGGTTTTGATCTTGATCTAGTTCTTGAACTAGTCTGATCTCTATTGAAAAATCTGAACCAGAATTGAATCAGGATCAAATTTACAATTAAAAACAAAAGTTAGTGTACTAAGTTCTTGAAATCGGTTCAATCAGTGAACCAAAGTTCAACAAAAGTAGTAAACCATTTTTTTTTGAAAAAAAAGTTGGATTAAACTAAGCGTCAATTTATGATAAATTGAAATGGGCGGAGATAATTTGGGATAGGTTTGATCTAGTTAAACCCAACCTGAGTCCTAATTGCTAAGTGGGCTTGATTTAATCCTTTGAACCAACCTGATTTCCTTGGAACCAATAGATCTGAACCAAAAAAAATGATTTCTAAATTAATTTTAGAAAATTTAATATTTCAAGGCTTTCAGCCGGTTTAATTAAACCGTTTAATCCAAACTTAATAACCCATTTAAATAAACCTAAACCAAGCGGTTATTTTCTGATTTAGTTAACTAAGTTATCAATTCTGATCTTCCTTCCACCGATCAATCCATACCTATTCTTGAAATATTAGATCTCAGTCCTAACCAATTTGTTTTACAATGATGGCTTAGGAATCAAAGAGGGTTTCAAGGGTTGATCCTCTATAAAAAGCCTAGAAACCGAACCAGTTTCTCCCCCATCTTCTTCTTCTCCTCCTCCTTCGCTGCCTAGCCAAAGCCAAGGTCCCAAGTTCTTCTCCATTGTTGCCAGAGATTTCGCTGAAGCCCTGATGAAGCTTGGGACTTCACAATAGAAGTCATCCTCGCCAACGCTGGTGATTAACATCATCCCAGTTAAGTCCTCTGTTTCTTTCTTTCTAATACTGGGAAATTCGGCCATCAGGGTTTGCAATTGGATCAAGTGAAGGCTTGGGAAGCTTTGCCAGAGATCCTTGATCGGAACTCTGACGCTGGTCAACACTATCATCTACTGTACGGCCACAGGTGAGTTAGAGCTTGGATTACTCCGTTCCATTCATTCTCTTCAACTAGTAGATAGGAAAGCTATGCGGTATAAATGAATCTAGTGTCTTTGGTTAGGAAGACAAATGTCTTCTTGCTGGTTTTGATCTTGATCTAGTTCTTGAACTAGTCTGATCTCTATTGAAAAATCTGAACCAGAATTGAATCAGGATCAAATTTACAATTAAAAACAAAAGTTAGTGTACTAAGTTCTTGAAATCGGTTCAATCAGTGAAGCAAAGTTCAACAAAAGTAGTAAACCATTTTTTTTGAAAAAAAAGTTGGATTAAACTAAGCATCAATTTATGATAAATTGAAATGGGCGGAGATAATTTGGGATAGGTTTGATCTAGTTAAACCCAACCTGAGTCCTAATTGCTAAGTGGGCTTGATTTAATCCTTTGAACCAACCTGATTTCCTTGGAACCAATAGATCTGAACCAAAAAAAAATGATTTCTAAATTAATTTTAGAAAATTTAGTATTTCAAGGCTTTCAGCCGGTTTAATTAAACCGTTTAATCCAAACTTAATAACCCATTTAAATAAACCTAAACCAAGCGGTTATTTTTTTTATTAGTTAAGTTATCAATTCTGATCTTCCTTCCACCGATCAATCCATACCTATTCTTGAAATATTAGATCTCAGTCCGAACCAATTTGTTTTACAATGATGGCTTAGGAATCAAAGAGGGTTTCAAGGGTTGATCCTCTATAAAAAGCCTAGAAACCGAACCAGTTTCTCCCCCATCTTCTTCTTCTCTCCTCCTCCTTCGCTGCCTAGCCAAAGCCAAGGTCCCAAGTTCTTCTCCATTTGTTGCCAGAGATTTCGCTGAAGCCCTGATGAAGCTTGGGACTTCACAATAGAAGTCATCCTCGCCAACGCTGGTGATTAACATCATCCCAGTTAAGTCCTCTGTTTCTTTCTTTCTAATACTGGAAAATTCGGCCATCAGGGTTTGCAATTGGATCAAGTGAAGGCTTGGGAAGCTTTGCCAGAGATCCTTGATCGAACTCTGACGCTGGTCAACACTATCATCTACTGTACGGCCACAGGTGAGTTAGAGCTTGGATTACTCCGTTCCATTCATTCTCTTCAACTAGTAGATAGGAAAGCTATGCGGTATAAATGAATCTAGTGTCTTTGGTTAGGAAGACAAATGTCTTCTTGCTGGTTTTGATCTTGATCTAGTTCTTGAACTAGTCTGATCTCTATTGAAAAATCTGAACCAGAATTGAATCAGGATCAAATTTACAATTAAAAACAAAAGTTAGTGTACTAAGTTCTTGAAATCGGTTCAATCAGTGAAGCAAAGTTCAACAAAAGTAGTAAACCATTTTTTTTTTGAAAAAAAAGTTGGATTAAACTAAGCATCAATTTATGATAAATTGAAATGGCGGAGATAATTTGGGATAGGTTTGATCTAGTTAAACCCAACCTGAGTCCTAATTGCTAAGTGGGCTTGATTTAATCCTTTGAACCAACCTGATTTCCTTGGAACCAATAGATCTGAACCAAAAAAAAATGATTTCTAAATTAATTTTAGAAAATTTAATTTCAAGGCTTTCAGCCGGTTTAATTAAACCCGTTTAATCCAAACTTAATAACCCATTTAAATAAACCTAAACCAAGCGGTTATTTTTCTGATTTAGTTAACTAAGTTATCATTCTGATCTTCCTTCCACCGATCAATCCATCCTATTCTTGAAATATTAGATCTCAGTCCGAACCAATTTGTTTTACAATGATGGCTTAGGAATCAAAGAGGGTTTCAAGGGTTGATCCTCTATAAAAGCCTAGAAACCGAACCAGTTTCTCCCCCATCTTCTTCTTCTCTCCTCCTTCGCTGCCTAGCCAAAGCCAGGTCCCAAGTTCTTCTCCATTTGTTAGAGATTTCGCTGAAGCCCTGATGAAGCTTGGGACTTAACATAGAAGTCATCCTCGCCAACGCTGGTGATTAACATCATCCAGTTAAGTCCTCTTTTCTTTCTTCTATACTGGAAATTCGGCCATCAGGGTTTGCAATTGGATCAAGTGAAGGCTTGGGAAGCTTTGCCAGAGATCCTTGATCGAACTCTGACGCTGGTCAACACTATCATCTACTTACGGCCACAGGTGAGTTAGAGCTTGGATTACTCCGTTCCATTCATTCTCTTCAACTAGTAGATAGGAAAGCTATGCGGTATAAATGAATCTAGTGTCTTTGGTTAGGAAGACAAATGTCTTCTTGCTGTTTTGATCTTGATCTAGTTCTTGAACTAGTCTGATCTCTATTGAAAAATCTAAACCAGAATTGAATCAGGATCAAATTTACAATTAAAACAAAGTTAGTGTACTAAGTTCTTGAAATCGGTTCAATCAGTGAACCAAGTTCAACAAAAGTAGTAAACCATTTTTTTTTTGAAAAAAAAGTTGGATTAAACTAAGCATCAATTTATGATAAATTGAATGGGGAGATAATTTGGGATAGGTTGATCTAATTAAACCCAACTGAGTCCTAATTGCTAAGTGGGCTTGATTTAATCCTTTGAACCAACCTGATTTCCTTGGAACCATAGATCTGAACCAAAAAATGATTTCTAAATTAATTTTAGAAATTTAGTATTTCAAGGCTTTTCAGCCGGTTTAATTAAACCGGTTTAATCCAAACTTAATAACCCTTTAAATAAACCTAAACCAAGCGGTTATTTTCTGATTTAGTTACTAAGTTTATCAATTTGATCTTCCTTCCACCGATCAATCCATACCTATTCTTGAAATATTAGATCTCAGTCCTAACCAATTTGTTTTACAATGATGGCTTAGGAATCAAAGAGGGTTTCAAGGGTTGATCCTCTATAAAAGCCTAGAAACCGAACCAGTTTTCTCCCCATCTTCTTCTTTCCTCCTCCTCTCCTAGCCAAGCCAAGGTCCCAAGTTCTTCTCCATTTGTTGCCAGGATTTCGCTGAAGCCCTGATGAGCTTGGACTTCACAATAGAAGTCATCCCGCCAACGCTGGATTAACATCATCAGTTAAGTCCTCTTTTCTTTCTTTTCTAATACTGAAATTCGGCCATCAGGGTGCAATTGATCAAGTGAAGGCTTGGGAGCTTTGCCAGAGATCCTTGATCGAAACTCTAACGCTGGTCAACACTATCATCTACTGTACGGCCACAGGTGAGTTAGAGCTTGGATTACTCCGTTCCATTCATTCTCTTCAACTAGTAGATAGGAAAGCTATGCGGTATAAATGAATCTAGTTCTTTGGTTAGGAAGACAAATCTTCTTGCTTTTATCTTGATCTAGTTTTGAACTAGTTGATCTCTATTGAAAAATCTAACCAGAATGAATCAGGATCAAATTTACAATTAAAAACAAAAGTTAGTGTCTAAGTTCTTGAAATCGGTTCAATCAGTGAAGCAAAGTTCAACAAAAGTAGTAAACCATTTTTTTTTTGAAAAAAAGTTGGATTAAACTAAGCATCAATTATGATAATTGAAATGGGCGGAGATAATTTGGGATAGTTTGATCTAGTAAACCCAACCTGAGTCCTAATTGCTAAGTGGGATTGTTTAACCTTTAACAACCTGATTTCCTTGGAACCAATAGATCTGAACCAAAAAAAATGATTTCTAATTAATTTTAGAAATTTGTATTTCAAGGCTTTCAGCCGGTTTAATTAAACCCCTTTAATCCAACTTAATAACCATTAAATACCTAAACCAAGCGGTTTTTTCTGATTTAGTTAACTAGTTATCAATTCTGATCTTCCTTCCCGATCATCAGACCCATTCTTGAAATATTAGATCTCAGTCCGAACCAATTTGTTTTACAATGATGGCTTAGGAATCAAAGAGGGTTTCAAGGGTT